>JAMFLL010000018.1:0-120881 GCA_027475725.1 Pythium rhizo-oryzae
CGCCACCGCCACCGCCACCGCCACCGCCACCGCCACCGCCACCGCCACCGCCACCGCCACCGCCACCGCCACCGCTGCCGCTGCGAACATCACCACCGCCACCGCCACCGCTGCCACTGCGAACATCACCACCGCCACCGTCTTCACCACCGCCACCGTCTTCACCTGCGCTGCCGTCATCACCGCGGACATCACGATCACCACGCGCAGCCTTGCAATGCTTGCACCCTTGCCAGACTGCAATAGGCGTGATTGCCGCGCAAACGCCAGATAAGACGCCTACCACCCCGCTCGCTGGCGGGTCATGGAGGAGGACCCATTTAACGATGGGGGCGACGACGAGACCCACAGCAAGCAGAATGGTGCAGAAGGCGATGAGCGTCGGTCGAGCTGCACACGCACGATCAGCTCCCTCTCGCCAGCGCCTCGACAGGAGCAGCGGCAATGCCGGCGACGCGCAAACATACCTCGTTGCTTGATGCGCTGCCACCACGACGGATCCGGCTTCTGAGCGTCACAGAGCGCTTTGAGCGTGGCCTCCACGTTTCCGAGCGCGGCCTCCACGTCGCGCTGGAAGTCTTGCATGTCATCGCGCATGGCTGCCACGTCGTCCCGCACAGCATCTAAATCTGCACGGGAAACGCCCCCACGCATCGCGACCTGTTCACTTGGTGGTGGCTTCTGTTAGAGGAAGAGCGAAATGCCAAATGCCTCCGTCCCTTCCTCCCCCGTTGTGTTCTTGTGTTTTTCGGCCTCTTCGGCCACCTCTCGCCCACGCGTGGATTCCCTGTGCTCTCTCTTTTTTTTGACTTCCCAGCCACACCCCGAGTCCGCGGGTGAACGGCACAGCGTGGCTTGATAGAAGGGGCCCATCACTGATGGGCCATCAGAGCCCGTTCCTCTAAAACCAAATACAAAGAACATGACCGCGCTGAGTGTCCAACTGTTGGTGTGTTCCCACCAACCTGTGTAAGTGAATAGATTGCTGCTCAACCAAACGTCTGCGATTCCTGACCGTTTCGTATCTCTTTCCTCTCGAGATTTTCCTTCTGTGCCTATTCGACCAGCACGAATAGAAGCAGCAAATAGGGGGTTTCAGAGTTGGGCTTTTTTTCGAGAAATGACAACTCGAAATGACACCAGAAATGACTCCAAACCCGGCTCTTTGGGGCAAGGTCGAGGTGCGAGAAAACAGTTAACCTATGAAGAGAAAAGGTTCACCATCCTCTCGATGCTTCATATCTCTATGATTTGGTTTATCAGTTTTCAAAAGACGTTCCCTTCCCTTTCCCCCATCGGAAGCACAACACACCCCAGAGGAAGATCAGTATACTACACGGTGCCAAAACGTCGCCTTCGACGAGGCTTGCCGGTCGCGCCCGCAGCGGCCGCCTTCGTCTTGGCGCGCGCCACGTTGACGACGTGGTTGAAGCTCCAAGTGCCGTTGGAAGAAAGAGGGGCGGCAGCGAAGCAGCAGCCAAAAGGGAAACCACTCTGTATTTTTGTATCCCTGTACAAAGCGTTTGATCGTTTTGGAAGGGATTCGTGTCATTTCTGCTTGCCGACAAATGACGCTCCAGAAATGCGTCTCCAGAGGCGCATTTCTGGGGTGTCATTTCTCGGAGAAATGACACCAGAAATGACAGGCGGAAATCCAACTCTGAAACCCCCTAATGCCTCATGACCAACAGATCTCCCTTAGCATCATCAATTGGGTGCTGGTTATTTAGCTTCACGAGTTGCGAGCGCCGTAACGAGCAACACGGCGCATAGAGTGAGGAGCTTCCAGCCGACTGCGCACGCACGGTCAGCTCCCACTCGACAGCCATCCCGGAAGAGCAGTAGCAAGGAGCCCGGCGCCGATGCCGACGAAACATACCTCGTTCCTGGAAGCGCTACCACCACGACTGCTGCCGCGCGGCCTCGAGATCGCGTCGTCGGTCGTCAGCTATCGCGCGACGCATGGCGGCCATTTCCATCCGTATCTCCCGCATCTCACGCCGCAACGCGTCGCCCATGGCATTGACTTCTTCGCGGGACACGCCCCCACCCATCGCGGCTTCTTCGCGTGACGATCGCTCGAGATTGGCGGTCTGAATGAGGCTGCGCAAAAGGCGGAGTGACGTCGTGGCCCCCCGTCCCCACCTCCCCTTCCTCCTGCGCCCCTGTCGCCCCCGCGCGGATTGCCTTTCGTTCGCCGCTTTTTTTCTGCGCTTTCTCCAGTTTTCTGAATGGCGATTGCATGGCTCCCGCAGCGACAACCTCTATGAACGAATGTGAAGAATGTAGCAGCACACAAGATTAAGGTCTTTTTCTCTTCCAATCAACCCGTATAAACGAATAGATCGTTGTTGGAATAAACGTCTGCGATACCGGAGCGTTTCGCCTCTCTTTCCATCTCCACGTTCGATGTCATCCTCGCTTGGTCATCTGTCCGACAACAGCTACAGGACCAACACGAATACCAGCGTCAGATGCCTGGCCGCCACAGAACACCTCATAATTACCATAAGCGGTGCTGGCCATATAGCCTTAGTCGGCGTACGAGGGCGCCGCCAACGACCTCGGGTAGTCCTGTGACTGCAGCGCGTGTTCTCCAGTGTGGTGCCGGGCAAGGAAGGCAAGATCGGGCAGAGGGCGCGTGTGGATGCCGCGTGCCGAGAGGATAAACAAGTAGTACAAGCCAGCGCAGCGAAGTAGAAGACGTGGATTGGGTTACTCAAGATACTGTTCTGCCCATCAGTTCTGTCTGTGTTGACTGCATCAAGGGTACCGTCAAGCATGAGCGCATCCAGCTACCGCAGCAGGCGCGCCGCTCACGCCACGACCAGTGGCAGGAACCGCGCGAGGAAGACCGCGCGTGGCGATAGACGCAGCCGGGGCCGCTTGAGCATCGCGAGCTCGAGCCAGGACGAAAACGCGCCAAGCCACGACAATGACGAAAGCCCCTGAGAGTCCGTAGATGACCGCCTCCAAGTTGGTCGGCCAAGGCTCGTCGCCGAGGACCCACGCGAGGATCGGCGCGACCACGACCGCCACAGCGAGCAGCGCGACGCAGACGCCAAGGAGCTTCGACCAGTCTGCAATCACAATCGGTCGAATCCCAGTCAACACCAGTGCGCCGACATCAAGAAACAGCAATCGCGACGACAACACGAACCTCGCTGCTTCAGGTGCTGCCTGCAGGACGGCCGTGGTGCGCGCACCGCCGTCTCGAGCTCGCGCATGTCGTCGCGGATCGCGGCCAGCTCTTCATCGACTGCGTGGCGCACCGCGTCCAGGTCTTGCTGGGAAACGGCGCGCATCACGTGGTTGAAGGGCCGGGAGAGGAGGGGGAGGTGATCGAGGCGGCGCAAATGGCGGAATGGCGCCTCCCCTCCTCTCCGCTTTCCCCTCCACTCTCCTCGACCCTATCCACTGTCCCCTCGCCTCCGCCCGATTTCGTCTCGTGCGGTGATTGGGTGGTGAGCGGCAACTTCGAGTGCTCGAAGTGGTTGATCAAATCGACACCCTAATATTTGATGTCGGAAGCTTGTGTGAGATGCTGATTTGACTGTTAACCTGATAAAAAGGGACTGTAGAAACAAATGATTCTTTCGTTCGATGTTGCACTTGATCCAGGGCAGAATTGCTACGGGACCACCACCATGATGCAGGTTTAGGGCCAAGAGCCTTAACTTTTTTATCGATTTCGTGCTGGCTATATAGCATCTTTCCGCCTGACGTGACAATGAGATAGGGGCGGAGCGCTGACACCGTCGAGAAGGCCTTTGGCTGGTTGGCGAGGAAATCGCAACGAGACGCTGTGGTTTTCGTGCTGAGAGCAAGATACGCATGAGCAAGTGGGCGCTTTGTAGCAACGCAAAAATTTATGATTCGACGGCATGATGCCGTATATAACGCGATAAAGTTAAGTGTGGAAACCAGTGGCCGGACGTCCTCTATCACGCATAACGCCAGTCATGAACGTCATGCACCACCGGCACCGCCACCGGCACCGTCGACGTCACGGTCACCACGCGCAGTGACGGTCTTGTGATGCTTGTAGCCTTGCCTGAGTGCAATAAGCATGATTGCCGCGGAAATGCCAGAGACGAGGGCTACCGCCCCGCTCACTGCCGCTTCATCGGGGAGGGCCCATGCGACGATCGGTAAGACGACGAGAAAAACTGCGAGCAGAATGACGCAGACGTCGATGAACGTCGGTCCAACTGCACACGCACGATCAAGTCACACTCGCGAGCGCTCACACAGGAACAACGGCAACGGCAACGGTTGCGACGACGTGGAAACATACCTCGTTGCTTGAGGCGCTGCCACCAGGAACGTTTTTCACGAAGCTCTCGAAGCACGAACGCCATGTCGCGTTGGAGGGCGGCAATCTGATCCTGAGTGGCGTTCTCGTCCTCACGGGGCACGCCGGCACCGATCGCAGCTTCTTCTCGGGGCGCACGGCCATCCGGTGCAGCTTCTTCTCGGGGCGCGCCGGCATCCGCCGCCGCTTCTTCACGGGACACGCCGGCACCCATCGTGGTTTCTTTTCCTGGCGATGATCGAGATTGGCGTTCTGATGGAGGCTGTGCAAAGTGCGGAGTGCCGCGACCACTGGCAGAACCCTCCTCTTCTTCCTTCTCCTCTTCCCCTCCTCTCCTATGTTTCTTCCCCTCCTCCCTGTCTCTCTTATCGCGGTTTCTTTAGGGACGCGCTGATTGGGCGGGCGATTGAAGTGGTCAGAGCGAAAACCTCTGTGAAGAAATATGAAGAACGTTCAATATCGAACGTTCGACAGAAGATGCATTCCATTTAACCTGTATAAGCGAATAGATCGCTACCGTCTGCGATACCCGAACGTTTCGCTTCTCTTTCGATAACATCCTCGCGCGTGCGCCGCGGCCTCCAGCTCGCCCAGATCTTGCCGCATCGCGAACGACTCCTTGCGGACTGCGGTGGAGACTTCTATCCAGCTCTTTCTCGGAAACGGCGCGCATTTCGGTCGGGTGAGGATGCTGTCGATGTGACGCTAGAACGCAGAGCCTCCCGGTGCTCCTCCGCCCGGTCCGCCCTCTCTCGAATCCTCTCGTGGATGGCGCCAAAGTGACGTCTAGGTCATGAAACTGCCGATTCAGCACAAAGTCCGTCCACCGCCAGCTCCGCTGTTCTCCATCTCCGCCGTCCGCTCCGCTCCTCCGTGCTCCTCCGCCCCTCTCGCCCCAGAGCAATGGGCAGTTCCGGGTGATTGAAGGCGGCCATCGATCGGATTCTAAACCTCTATGAATGAATAACAGAAGGTAGAAGAAACATAAACAAAGCTCAAAGTGAGTGTGATAATACCTTTATAAATGGATTTGATCTCAGTTCCGAGCGTTTCCGTGCTCCGCCATCGAAGAACCTCTCATCATGAATCATGGATCGTCGCTAAACTGGAGAACGACAGAGGTCTAACTGTGGAACACCTGTGCAAATGAATGATTCTTCTTGATTGAAGTGACAGCGCCGTTTCTCGGCGATGACAGACGCGCCACTCATTTCCTCAGTCGACACGGTCGCACAACAACGTGTCGACGCCGAAAAAATCCGCCAGGACGAGTGCGCCATGCGGCTCGGCAGTCGCAACGCCTCGTCGCTACCTTGGAAGCCTTGGTGGCACCGCTTAACTTTGAGTGCGTGCAAAGCGTTTGTCGGAGCCGGTGCGATCGCTCTTGCTACGCTCCTATTATCCGTGCCCCTGGCCATGTGGATCCTACCGAGGAAGCACTGGACTGAGGGTCTGTGGAGCGTAGTGACGGGGGCCAGCGCAGCCGCCTCGGTTCTCCTGCTGTGGTGGAACTTCGACGCCAAGACACACGCGGTCAACTAGGCGCTGTCGTTGCCGTGTGGAGCGCAAAGGAACCAAGAACGGCGCCACCGCCGAACACAGATTGTGAACGGTCTTTTCTGTTCCCTCCTCCCCTCCGCCTCCCCTCCGCCTCCCCTCCGCTTGTTTCCGTCGGCAACATTGAAAAGTCGCAAAATGCACTGAAACTAGGTAATATAGCTCGATGTGTTTCTATTGGGTTTCTATCGTAACCGGTTACACCCATAACCGTATCCGGTGGAGGTGAGCTGTCGGTGACAGCAACACAAACCACCACGTTGCTCCACCATGGCCGCGAGCGGAGCGCAGATCGCGGCGCTGGTCGCGCGCGCCTCGCGCCACCGCGCGCTGCTGCGCCGCGTCCGCGCCGCCGGCGTATTCTCCCTCAACACACGCGTCGTTTGCGACGTCTCCGGCGCGCTGGCGTGGCGTACGGGCGGCGCAATCCGCAGTTACGCGACGCCCACGGGCAAGCCGCCGGCGCGGCCCTCGCTCGCGATCTCCGAGGCGTTCGGCGACGACAACGACAACGACGACGACGACGACGCCGACGGCGCCGGCGACGACGACGATGAGCTCTCGTTCGGCTTTGAGCTAGACGGAGACGACCAGGAGGACGAGGAGGACGACGTTTTGCCGGCGGTTGGTGCCTTAGACATCCAGGAAGACGAGAACGAAGCGGACGCCGTGGCGCTCGACGCGTCAGCGCTGTCGGTGGACGAGCAGCGCGAGCTCGCGCAGCGGCTGCGGTTCGCGATGGACCGCAAGAAGCAGTGGATGCAGCGGCTCGCGGCGCGCGGCGCGCTGGACGCGCTGCTCAAGGTCGTGTATGAGTGCTACGAGCCGCTGTACGCGACGCACGCGGCGCTCCAGCGCGCGCCGTGTCCGCTCTGGCAAGCGTACGCGGATGCCGAAGCCGCTGCCGGCGTCGAGACCAAGTACAAGCCCAAGTGGTACGACGACCAGGTCACCAAGATCACGGAGCAGGAGGCCATGGCGCTGTTTGTGACCACGGCGCGCCGTCCGGACCTCGCGATGGCCGTGTTCCGCCACCGCGAGTGGCTCGCGGCGCAGCTCGGTACGGTCACACTCTCGCGCGGCGACAACGTGCTCGCGGACGATGTGACCGTCGAGTTTGGCAAGCACTTTCGGTCGTTCTACTCGTGGGCCATGGGCGCGAGCACGGCGCTGAACGACCACGCGCAGGTGTTTTCGATCTACGAGAACGCGCTCGAGAACGGCGTGTTCCCGACCGCCAACATGACGCAGGCGTACCTCAACTCTCTGATCGCCAAGCGCGAGTTCGAGGCCGTCGCGGCGCTGTTTGCGCAGATCCAGAAGGACGACCGCCCGACGAACCTCTACTTTTACCGGCAGATGCTCTTCGCTTCGCGTGTCACGGGCGACAGCAAGACCGCGGACGTGGTGCTCAAAGAGATGAAGTTCAAGGGCTACAAGGTGCGCGCCGAGGACTACCTCAACGCGCTCCGCTCGTTGGACAGCCTGTACTACCTTCGCCTCCGCGGCGATAATGCCAAGACCACGACAAGTCAAGACGATCACGCACCCGAGCTGTGGCTCGACGAAACGTATCGGGAATGTGTGGCGCGCGTCGCGGATCAGGAGGCCTCGCCGGACGCGTATGCGTTGCGCGAGAAGACGAGCGGCAACGTGATCAAGCTGTTTGAGGAGATGGTCGAGGACGAACACATTCCGCCGCACAGTGAGGCGTTCTTCTCGCGCGTGATCTCGGCGGCGCTGTTACTGCACGATTATGACCGTGTGACCGAGTACGGCGCGCTATACGCGCGGTGCTTCAACAAACCGCTCGCGGACGCAGCCGCGATCAAGATGACCGTGAACGCGCTGCTGGTCAAGGACGAGCCCACTGCAGCGCTCGAGTTGGTGTTCCAGGCGCTCAAGGACAAGAGTCTCAAGCTCAAGAAGCGTACGCGTGATACTAACAAACCTGTCTTGACCGTGCTCTCGGCGATCGGCAACATTGTCGAGTACCTGGCGGCGCACCAGGAGACGGCGCTGGTGCTCGAGCTCCTAGCGACGTTGGACGCGAAGAGACTGATGGGCGCGGCGCTGACGCCGGCGCTGTCGCAGATGCTGCTCAACACGCTGGTGCGGGACACGCAGACCGTGTCGAACGAGCAGTTGTGGGAGGTGCTGGCCACCAAATACTGGATGGCGTTCCCCGTGGCCCAGAATACCAAGGCGCTCACCCAGCTTGTGGACGCGTGCGTCTCTGCCGACCGCTGGTGGCTCATCTCCAAGGTGCTGCATAAGCGCAACCGTAAGGCGATCCCGCACCTGCCCGCGCGCATCGCACTCCAGCTCAGCAAGAAGGGGCTCGAGGACACGTCGGACCCGGAGCGCGTGGAGATGGTCGCTCACCTCGCCAACATGGTCGACATCGCGGCCATGGGCGCCGAGGCGCGCGTCGCGTTCTGCTGCAACGTCGTGCGTGCGCTGCACGTGCTGCGCCACGACTCGAGCCGCGGGCTCCACCGCCAGCGCGAGATCAGCCGGCTCCACAACCAGTTCCTGCGCGCCAAGGGCGTCACGCTCCCGCCGGACGTCCGCGAGATCCTCCTCGCGAATGCCTAGAGAAGAGAGTCAAGTGCCACGGATAGCCAAAGACGAGTGCGAATAGATAGAGATCACCTACAGGTGTGTGGAAGAATGGTGTCTCGTGTGTTGCGGATCGCCGTCGATTGCGTCCAGAGCGATCTTGGTGTAGCTGCAGTGTACCCACCATTTCGCGGCTGGCAAGCCCGACAGACTGATTTCTTCATTCTATTTCCAAAATAAGGTGATATACTCAGATCAGTATCAGAGTCAGTGACATAGGGCTGATCAATCGTCCATGACTATACGCACAACACACCGTGTTTTGTAACACAGTGGTGAGACCGTGGAGCTGGTCCCTCCAACGCGCCAACAAACGAAGGGGGGAGCGATGAAAAAATCTCTCACTTCCCTCCCTCGCTCCAGCTTCGGCGGCCCCCTCACTTCCCGACCGGCGAGGCTTGCACACGCGAGCGAGCAGCGATGTGGTCGGTGGACGAGCATGTGATCCGCAACGAGAAGGACGTCGAGGGCACGACCGTGCACCAGGCGCTCGCCGACGCCAAGGAGCTCTGCGCACGCGCCACGGCGGACACGCAGGAGGCGCGGCGGCTGCGCTGCTCGGCCGACGAGATCCAGCTCTTCTCGCTCGTGCTCCAGCGGCTCGAGGCCGCGCGCGACGAGCTGCAGAGCGCGTTCGCGGGCGCGCCGCCCGCGGATCGACAGCGCGCGCTCGACGCGTTCACCAAGGAGCTGGTCAAGTTCTCAGGGCAGCTCCAGTTCTACTGCGAGACGTCCGTGGCTGGCCGCGTGCTGTACCACAAGAAGGCCGTGCGCGCCATGAAGGAGATCCATGAGGGCGCGCGGAACGTGTACCACTACTACGACGGCGGGCTCGACCAGTTCTTCAGCATGATCCGCGCGGACAAGAAGTACCCGACCGAGTGGAAGGAGCCGTTCGCGCAGAGCGTGACGGCGTTCGAGGCGGCCGTGGCCGCGGTCGTGGAGCGCGGTGAGACGCTGGACGCGTACAAGACCGATGCGCTCGTGGCGCTCGAGGCTGCGACGCTGCTGAGCAACGCGCAGCGCAGCGGCGACGCGCTCGAGTGGCAGGCGAACGCGCCGGCGCAGCGCCTGTGCGAGCGGCTCAAGGACGTGGAAAACTCGGACGACGTCAAGCTGCCCGAGTGGTTTATCTCCGAGAGCGAGATCAACTACCGGAGCCGCCAGTTCGCCAAGGGCTCGTTCGGCGCCGTCCACTACGGCACCTGGGGCTCCGGCACCAAGGTCGTGGTCAAGGTGCTGCTCACGGACGGCAGTAGCGACCGCCTGAGCACCACGCTGCGCAGAAAGTTCATCGACGAAGCTGAGCTCTGGTCAAAGATGTCGCACCCGTACGTGCTCAAGCTCTACGGTGCGTGCCATGTGACGGCGCCGCCGTTCTTCGTGTGTGAGGACGCCACCAAGGGCGACCTCAAGGCACTGCTCGCGACGGACAAGTCGCGGCTTTGGCGTCTGCTCTTTCAGTCGGCACTCGCGATCGAGTATTTACATAGTAAGAAGGTGGTGCACGGAGATCTCAAGCTCAACAACATCCTCGTAGGCGCAGACGGGTACGCGCGCGTGGCCGATTTCGGGCTCAGCCGGTTCAAAAAGCCAAGCCGAGACAACACGCTGTCGCGGCAGGACTCGGTCATCGACGGCGTCGGCGCGCTGCGCTGGCGCGCGCCAGAGGCGCTCGACAGCAAAGCGCAGTACGCGTCCGACGTGTACTCTTTCGGGCTCTGTATTATCGAGGCGCTGAGTGGCGAGACGCCGTACGAGCACCTGGACGACCAGACCGTGGCCCAGCACATCCAGGACCATATTCTGCCCGACCGGCCCGCCGACATGAGCGACGAGATCTGGGCGCTTGTGCAGAAGATGACCGAACCCGAGCCGAGTGAGCGCGCGACCATCAAGCAGGTCACGGCCGCGCTCAAGAAGTTCGCAAACGACGAGCTCACCAAGGAGACCGAGAAGGTGAGCCTGTGCCAGGTGTGCAGCACCCGACTGGACGACGGCTCGCTGTACTGCCGCCGGTGCCAGCGCGCCACGGTCGCCAAGCCCGTGAGCAAGGAAGTCGGCCCGATCCTGTCCAAGGAGGACCTGCCGCGCGTGATCGAGTTGGTCACGCTCTCGGACAGCGGCCACGAGCACAAGGCGCCCAACGCGCTGCGCGACTACATGTTCGGGCAGCCGGACCACCAGCGATACGTGTTCGAGGCCGGCGCGATCCCCGTGCTCGCCAAGGTGCTCGCGGAGGAGCTCGACAACGCCGACGCGCAGCTCGAGGCGCTCACGGCGCTGGGCTGCACCATGGTGGCCAACAAGAAGATCCAGCGCGCGGCCAAGTTCGAGAACGTGATCGAGATGCTCAAGGAGAACCTCAACTCGCCACTCGAGCGCATGCAGATCAAGTCGGTGCTCGTGCTGGGCTACTCGGCCCACGGCAGCCGGGAGAGCCGCGAGGAGATCGCGGGCAATGCCGAAGTCATGGACCGCATCCGCGCGATGGCGGCCGCCGGCCCGGAGGACGACGACCTGCCCATGGCGGCGACCAAGGCGCTCATGTTTCTGGACCCGCAGGCGTTCAGCGAGCCGGCCACGGGCGCGTAGCCTCCAGTCGGTTTTTTGGTGGGGAGAGGCGTTTATCGTACGTACGTGAGGAACTTGAAAAAAAGCTGAAGTGAATGACTGGATTGGATTATTGATTAGGTTCTCTCAAGTTTGTGAGGATGGGTGCGTGTGTGGGATGCCTACTCAGACTCACCATTCGATGGTTGTGAGCAGCGACTTGGCGGTCGGTGGCGGCGTCGGCGAAGACGGAGACGTGGTGGACGGCAAAGGCGGTGCGGCGCTGGCGGTCGGCGGCGAGGTGAGACCGTACGCCTGCGCGGCCTTGGCGAGCGAGGCCTCGAACGCGGCGGCTCGCGTGGCGTCAGTGTCCATCGACGACGACGAGGACGACGAGGAGCTGCTGCGCAGCGCCGCGAGTCGCTCTTGCTCGGTGAAGGCGTCGTCGTTCACGTCGCCGACGCGGTTCGCGAAGAAGCGCAGCACGTGGAACATCGAGCCCATTTCCGGGGGCGTGTCCGGCGACTTGGGTTTCAGGCGGCGCGCCGGCGGCGTTGGCGTCGCCTGGTTGGCCGTCGTGTGCTGCGTGAGCTTGTCCTTGGCCTGCTGGAGCAGCTCGCCGCGCTGGTTGTCGCTGAGCCACGACCACACGTCGCGGACGCCAAACAGGCGACGACGCGGTTCGTCCGTCGGCACGGTCGGCGCGGGCGTGGCCGGGGGCGAGGGCTTCCCAACACGAGGCGGCGCGCCGTGGGCGGGAACGTGAGCGTGTCCGTGCGCGGCCGCGTGGATTGCGTGTCGTGGAGCTGCGTCACCCGGGAAGGCGCTGTGGACAAGCGCGAGCACACCGAGTACTATGGCGAGAACAAGCGACAGCGAGCGTATCATGGCGGATGGTGCTGCGTGGGGATCCGAACGAAAGTGGGGAGTGTGGTCGAGCGGGCGAAACCCAAAGTGAGCACATGAGCGAGAAGGCTTCCGAAGGAGGCAAAACAAGACGACGGGGCGGAGACAGAGGCATTATATGGAGAGAAACGGCAAGAGAACCTCAAACAAGAGAGGCCCCCGCACAAGTCTTGTTCCCACGGCCCTAGCGCCAGTTTTCTTAGTAGCCCTGGTCGATGGCCCGGAGCTCCGCTGCCGTCACGGGCACACCCGTGGCTCGCTCGCGCGCCCACACGAGAATCTCTTTCCGCACGCTGCGCGCGGCCGAGCCCTTGGTGGTGAATTTGTCGCACGCAGCGTCCCATGTAGCGCCGTAGAGCACTAGCTGCTGGATGACGTACAATATGCGCGTCTCCGCGACGTAGTCGATGCTGCGGAGGCACACGAGGAGCGGAGTGAACCCGCGCTGGGCGCAGGCGCCTGATCAGACAGCAGAACCATGGTGTCTGACAAGCCTCTTCTTACGTACGGCGTCTTGGGCGTGCGGGTCGGCGCCGGCCGCGAGCAGCGCCCGCGCTATGTGGCTGTTCCATAAGAGGCACGAAATATGAAGCGGCGTTTCGCCGTACTGTTTACGATGAGATCAGTGTCGGAGGCAAGACGCGCGGTGAGCGAAACACGCGCTTACCACGTCGACGACGTTCGGGTTGGATTTTGCGGCGAGCAGGCTCTCGGTGACGTCGAGTCGATCGGCCATGGCGGCAAAGTGGAGCGCCGTCCGCTGGTTCTGTGGGATGTGGAATAGTCTTGATCAGGTTCTGTCGCGACGATCGATACCAAAGCAGATCAAGGAAGAACACACGTCAGCCTGGCGAGCATCAGGGTTCGCCGAGTGGTCGAGCAGACACCGGACTACGTCGACGCTCTTGCCACACGTGGCTCTGTGTAGCGGAGTGCGCCCGAGCTACATGGCAGGTTTACGAACTGCATCAATGCGCTTTGCAAGATCGAAAAGAGAAGGAAATGGGGCAGCCCACGTCGTCGACGGCGTTCACATTCGCGCCGTGCGCCAGCAAGATGGCCGCGCCCGTGGACGAGGTCGTCAAGTGCAGTAGTATTCCGTTGTCCTGTCCACAAAAGAGCTCTAGGCTACGGCGTCTTTCTCAAACACTGGGCTATAGTACGCGCACCTCGTCCGGGAACGTGGCGTTCACGTCTACTTTCTTCAGTAGCCCGCGAAGCGCCTCGGCGATTTCGTCCTCGTTCGACGAGCCGCCTGGGTGGATCACCTCGCCTCGAGGAGCTGCGTGGAGGCCGCGCTCGCAACGCCGCCAATGCCGTCCCCTACCACACCACCACGTACGAAAGCCGCGTCCTTGACCCATGCGACGTCGTCTTCACTTTTCCGACTGCGGTCGACATTCTCATGCATCGGTGGGACCGAATGTGTAAGAACGCCAGGTCGGGTTGGAATACTGGGTTCACGACGATCCGGCTTCTGTCGACCCCCACCTCCGCCAACACTCACGGAAAAAGCGACCGTCCCGCTCCGACTCTCTCCGCCCACCCACCGCTTTGCCTCTTTGTTCCATTGGCTCTGACGACTGCGGTTGGGATGGCTGCATTGTGGCGGAGGCGGCTATGTCCCTTTGTGGTCACTGTCAACAAACGTACATAACCCATCCAACATCGTGTACGCCAAGCCTCGTTACAGAGTTCGAACGAGCATAGCTGCGCCAAGGCCTCACAACTAGCCCCCGCAATTCAGTCAGCAACGCGTTGACTTAATGCGTTGCATGTTAGCGCGTACGTGAGGGCAGTATGAGCCGTGTAAAGCCACCGGGCAAGGCTATCGGCGCGCCATGCGTCCGCCCGATTGTTTGCTACCCCAACGCTTGATCGATGACGGCCCGTCGCGCAGCCTTGAGCGCGCTATCGATCGCTGCGCGCTCCTCGAGAAGCGCCACATCCGATAGCGAGGTCAGCGGCTCATGGTGGCAACGCTGCTGGCGCCAGACGCGCAACGCCTTGGCCATCACCATGACTTCCGGCACTGAGTCAGCGTACGGTTGGAAGGAGCACGAGCGGGTCTCGATGGTCGCGCCGAACACGGCGAGCAAATATGCGCAGCGGTAGATGGGCACGAGATCGAACTCGCGTAGATCCGTGAGCAGTTCGAAAGGCGTCCCCACCCGACGACGCTAGCGGGGGCATCCCAACACAACAAGACAAGATTAGCTCGGATCCACGTCGCCTGCCTATTCAAGGGCCCTCAAACACCGCACCAAAATTTCACTGCTCGCGTCCGGATTCGCTCCTGCCTCCAAGATGATGCGAGTGATTTCAGTCCGCCCGCGCCAACACGCCTCGTGCAATGCCGTTTGGCTCCTCTAAGTAAACAAGAGCCCACACCGTTACGTCGAGTTCTTCCGGTTAAGCAAAAGTCCTTTTTCCCACGTACGCGGCACTGGGCGTCTACGGTCGCGCCGTTGGCGATCAGGAGCTTCACGACCGCGGCACGATTCCACAGCATCGCTGTCATCAGCGGCGACCGGTTCTTCACATACAAGCGGGATATACACAGTGAGTCTAACTACACACAATGGAGTCCCATGAATCCAGCGTGCAAAATCAACCGAGTAATCGTGAGTCTCGATGTTCGCGCCAGCATCCAGTTGCTCCTGAGCGGCGACGACGTCACCGCGCTCACACGCCAGAAGCAGCTCGCGATCCATGCTTGGGCCTCACCAGGAATCCTGATCACTGTCATCGGAGTGGTGAGGGATCCCTGTGGACGCCGCGGAGGGAAGATGACTGGAAAAGTGCGTCGATGAGCCGCGTCGCAGCCTGCGGAAATCGACCGTTCGAGTGACAGATAGATGCCGCGTCGCAAATGTCCCCTCGTCTCCGGTCTGTCGAGAAACGTTCACAGATCGCTTACCTGCTCACACGTCACCGATGAAATGGATGGGCTACATGTGGACCACGCAGGCTATTAGCTCTAATGGTAGCGGCTCCAGCATGTTGTTCAGATACCTATTCATTGTCCACCTCCCTGATTCGTTTGTAGAGACCTTGATTCGCTTGCCGTCGTCGCTGTTTGATCATGGATCATTAATTTCGCCTGCCGTCATCGCTGTTTGATCATGTGGTTTGTCGCGAGTAACTCGCCGTTTTTCTCGTTCGAAGCCGGTCCGGACTGGATCCTCTACGACGACAAGGAAGTTGCCGCGTGCCGCATCATGGTGGGTCGCGACCCGAAGACGCTCCATCGCACGATCCACGTAGAAGCCGTGGAGGCCAAGACTGCGAGCGCACACCAAGGAACTCAGATGTAGGATACGTTTGAGCAGATTATCGGCGCGTTCATTCAAGTGATGCGCGAGTACCCTGGGCTGCTGGTGTCGAGCTTCGCGTGGGATGACGCCCATCGCAAGGTCATGCTCATGCGTCTCGTGACCTCGCGCGCGGTGCCAGGTGTACTCGTGGCTGCCACCGCCCGAGACGTGGAAGAGGTGTCGGCAGCGCGTTGCTGGGGGCCAGAAATGAAGAGAAAAGGGAGCCCACTGACTGAGGTAGTATCAGTGGAACCAACGAGATGGTGTGCGAATGGACCCCGGACGATGCAGTCCCCAGCCAGGCAAAAGCGTTGTTTCGAGTCTCGCTGTAACCAACACACCAAGAGCGATCACGGCAGTTGATTTTTCCGAAGCGAACAGTGATGCATTTTCCAAAACCGTGACTGCTGAAGTGCCTTAAAAATGTGGAGAGAACGCATGCGTGGTGACTCACGTCTTCCTGGTCTTAGGCAATCACGCACAACGCGCAGAGCAGCAGCAGCGCGAACACGAAGCCCAGAGACACCGTCAGCACGACGACACCGGACGCAATGGCGATCGGCCCGCCCACCAGAGCGCTCCACATGACAAACTGGCATATCCACACCAACCAGCGCGCGTCAGCGGTTGAGTCGCGATATCGCAGTTGGTGCTGCAGACGGCGAATGGTGGACTCCGACTCGCGACGATGGTCCTCGGCGGCGCCCTCCCGGATCACGGCGACCAGTTCCGAGACCAGCGCAGCGCCTCGGCTCGGCGGCGGGCGCACCAGCGAGAGGCGGTGGCACCATCTCGCGGCCTGACGGGCTCGCTCGTACTCGATCAGCGCCTGGAGCTCGCGGCGAAGGGGGAGGTTGTCGCACTCGTGCGCTCGCACGATGGCTGTCTCGAGACGTTGGCGGCGTGCTTTGCGATCCGGGAGCCCAGAGTCATGGCGGTTCGTGAAGACGGAGGAGCGGTGGAATGGTGCGGAGGAGGCGAAAAGTAGAGTGAGCGCTCCGGGTAGGCAGCGCTCCGGAGCTGTGGGATCCGGCAGTTTAGAGACCAGCTCGGATTCTGAACCTCTGGAGTGGTAAATGGGATCTCTTAGCAGAGTTGGTACTATGCACCTTGTGGTGTTCTCTCGATCTAGTCGCATGATGATCGTAAGACAGAGCCTCTCTGTTGGTTCTTGGCGTCCCGAACCATCGTTTTGTCCCACCACGTCTCTGCCCCGTGGCTTCGAGCAGACTTGGAATAGCTCGCCGAGACGGCGACAGTATGTGGCTGGAGAGATATCGCGGAGATCGCTCCGCAGAGATCGCGCGCACCGTCGCCATTTTCATGTTGTTTGTCGCTCGCGGTCGGTGGTAACGTAGGTAGGTTGGCTGTTGGTGCTAAAAGAAGTGTTGTTTGGAAGAGACGCTGGGAAGGAGCTTAAGAGTCCAACGCGCTTTTCTCTTGCTGTGGTCGGTCACGTATCGGGGAGCACGATCCAAGGAGACTTGGCGCTGTGCGACACCCGAGTCGAGCACATTGGCCGTCCGCACCCGAGCACCAAATGAGATCTCGTGGGCCAGCCACTGCGGCCAGGCACGTGCGAGTGCAGCTGCACGCTCTCTCGTGCGGCGCAGCGCGACAGCGTCGGCCCTAGGACTGCGTGGTGTCTTCACACGCGTGAGTGGGCTGCTGCTCAGTCGTGCGTTGGGTGGCGAGAGGACGCAATGGCGCCTTGGGCGTAGCTGGGTCTCCCCATCGGGTCCATAATTGGCCCTCCGTAGACGGACAAGCGACGGCTCTTGCTCGTGCGTGTGATCTCTTTCGGCGGCCGTGGTGTTGCCAGTGTGCGTTGATGGACCTGCGGAAATGCATGTGTGTGGATGTTTGGTCTCTCTTTTCCTATAACTCTCTTTCTTGGGTGCGCGGTTCGCATAATTGCGTACCCTGTATACACCGATCACTGCCATCGTACCGAGAACGCAGGGTAGTCGGTCACTTTCATAAGTTTCCTCCAAATGAGAGTTCTCCTCACAACTGATGAAGGACGTGAGGCGAAAATTCCCAACGTCCTTCGTTTCTCCCCTCACAACCGAATCCACCGACGAGCGAGCGAGCAAGGGAAACGGAGGAAACGGAGCAGGCGCGATGGCGCCGACGGAGAGCGACGCGGCGGAGAACGGAGGACGAGGAGACGACGATGCGGCGGAGGCGCGTTCGCCGGACCAGCAGCTGCGCGACGCGTGCGCGCGCGGCGAGCTGGCGGCGGCGCGCGCGCTGCTGGAGGCCGGCGCGTCCGCGGACGCCGGCGACGAGGTGCGTTTTCGCGTTGGCCACGAGAACTGAGTGTGGGTAGGCTAACACTGTGGGCTTATGTGTGTGTGTTGCGTAATAGCAGGGCAAGACGGCGCTGTACTACGCGGCCAAGCGCGGCGACGTGCGCGTGCTGCAGCTGCTGCTCGACCACGGCGCGGACCTCCACGCGGTGGCCGAGGTACTTTAATTGTGAGACGGTGGGCAGGGGAGAGCGAGGGTCTCAGTTTTCCGTTGTGTGTGCATGTGGGATTGTTCAGAAAGGCAAGTCGGTGCTGCATGGTGCTGCGTTCCGCGGCGGCGTCGAGGCCGTGCGGTTCCTGCTGGAGCAAGGGCATCCCATCGACGTGGTTGACGATGTGTGTCTTGGGTTCATGGCTATCAGAGGGTGATCAATGTCAATACTGATACTGTGCGTGTGTGTCGTTGGGGTTAGCGTGAGCGCACCGTGTTGTTTGGGGCGGCCAAGAACGGCGACGTGGCCACGATGCAGTTGCTGGTGGATCATGGAGTTGACATCCACGCGGCCGATGAGGTACGCAAGTGTACTTCTGTTGTGTATACGCTGGTGGGAATGGTGGACAGACTGGAGATTGTATCTACCGTAGGAAATGCAAACAGCTCTCCACCAAGCTGCCGAAGTTGGTAAACTCGACGCCGTACGATACTTGCTTGGTCTGGGCCTCGCACCCGACGCAGCTGATGAAGTGAGTACACAGCAATACCCCGGTATCAGCCTTTTGATGAGTATTGATCGCGGATTCATCCTTCTAGGACGGAGACACAGTTATCCATTACGCTGCAGTCGGAGGAGAAGTTGGTATCATTCGACTATTGATGGAGTTTGGTGCTGACGTTGGAGCGGTCTCCACGGTACGACAAGTTCAACGCACGTACAGTGGTAGCGATGTGTTGGTGACTGACTCGAAATGCAACACGGCGAACCAGACGTGCAGGACAGCTATGCATTGGGCCGCGAACGAAGGCCACGAATCGGCCGTGAGGTTCTTAGTGGAGCAAGGTCTTGATGTCAACGCCGCCGATGTCGTGCGTGATGACGTATTGTGTCAGATATTCGGGATCTGTTCTGTGCTGACGAATCCTCTGTGGTGCGTGCCCAGAGTGGATGGACGCCATTCCACTACGCCGCGATGGGCGGCCATGTCGAGGTCATGCGCGTGTTGATGGAGCTTGGTGCCGACGTACACGCACTTGAGCAGGTACTTTAGAGACGTTGTGTGTGTGTGTGTGTGTGTGTGTGTGTGTGTGTGTGTGGCGTAGCTGATCGATGTTTGAGTTAATGTTGTCAACCAGGGTGGCAAGACTGCATTACACATGGTAGCCAAAGTGGGCCATGTGGCCGCTATCAAGTTCTTGGTGGATCAAGGGCTTGATATCAACGCGTCCAATGACGTGCGTGTTCGATGATGTATTGTATCAAGCATCTGACAAACAGCTCTGTGCTGACGAATCCGTGAATCTGTGGTACATGTCCAGTGTGGAAACAAGCCATTCCACTTCGCCGCGATAGCAGGCCGTGTCGATATCATGCGCGAGTTGATAGAATGTGGAGCCGACATCCATGCACTTGGACTGGTACTGTGGAGATGCTTGCGTGTGTGTGTGTGCGTGTGCGGATCTTGTGCGTCGTGCGGTGCGGCTGACCGAGATTTGAGTTGATGCTCTCAATTAGGACGGGATGACTGCATTACACTGGGCAGCTGAAGGGGGGCATGTGGATGCCGTCAAGTTCTTGGTGGAGCAAGGTCTTGATGTCACCCAAACAGACAACGTGAGTATTTAATTGTGCATCCAGCGATCAAAGACTTTGGTCTTTGGTGCTTTTGTCTCTTGATGGAGGGGGGGGGGGGGGGGGGGGGGGGCGTCCCCTCTCTCAGACACGCACAAACGCTCAAGGCTGTGGGCTTGCTGCAGAGGATACAGATGATGGCTCGGTGACTGACTCGATATTAAACTCGGTATGTTGTGTAGAGTGGCAAGACAGCGATGCATTGGGCTGCGGAAGAGCACCACTTGGACACAGTGAAGTTCTTGGTGGAGCACGGTCATGGTGATGATCGCTCTGACGTGCATGCCATAGGAGAAGTATGCAGTGCATGTTTGTTGCATGGATTGAAGGGTTATGTGTCAGAACTGACGAAATCTCTTTCTGTAGGATGGCTGGACATTACTTCATCACGCTGCGCGCAGCGGAAACGTTGATGCAGTCGAATACGCACTGGGACAAGGCTTGGCAATCGATGCGAAGACAGATGTATGTCATGCGGGGCATGGAAACACCACTCGTTTTGGCGATTGTTCGATCGCTGAGCAGCAATGTACATGTCTACGACAGGGTGGTGAGACTGCACTTCACAAAGCAGCAGAAGTGGGAGACGTTAGTACAATCCGGCTACTTATCGAGCGTGGCGCCGACGTTTACGCGATCACTGAGGTAGTTATCGTTCAGTGCCTTCGGTGTGTATCGGCTTTTGTGTCAAAATGATCTGATAGGCCGTATCTGTGATGGAATAGGAAGACGCGACGGTGCTACACTATGGAGCATGGAGTTCTAAGATCGACGCCGTTAAATATTTGCTGGACTTGGGACTATCTGCCGCGGCGATTGAGAAAGTGAGTTCACACAATCTTTCTTTTCAGTGCGAGTGATTGGTCTCACTCCTTGATTACTTTTTGGTGGCCAGACTGGTTGGACAACAGTCAGCAATGCTGCTGTCAAGGGGGATATCGATACAATTCAGCTACTCGTTGAGCACGGTGCCGATCTTCATGCGCTTCACAAGGTAGGTTTGCTCCATTATCAGAGCATTCTACGTGACGTCAATGCAAAACAGATGGGTAAAGTCATTTCTATTCCTCCCGCAATAGAATGGACAGTCCGCACTTCACGTAAGCGCAGTCAATGGACGCTGTGAAGCCGCAGCGTTCTTAATTGCGAAAGGGATCGCTGTGGACCAAGCCAATGAGGTTGGTGGAGTACTGCATCATTCTTCTCTCCTGATGAAGCTTGCACGGAGTGGTGCGTGGTTTTGACGCTGTCATGTACCGTTATACTTGTTGCGATGGAGGACGGAATGACGGCGCTTCATGAGGCGGTGATGAACGGCCACGTAGATTGCATGCGCTTGCTGGTCGAGCACGAGGCGAACCCACTCGAGTTGGCAAAGGTGGTATTTTGAACACTCTCTAGCGAGCTCGTCTAAAAGCACGGACTAACATGCACGGGGTTCTGGTCGTGGTAGACACTGAAAAGTATCGTACACTTTGCAGTTGAGGGTGGACATGTCGATGCGCTGAAACATGCTTTGGAGCTTGGCGTCGATGTGAACAGTCGCGCGAAGGTGAGGCTCAAAGGTTGTTTAGGGTTCATGAGTCTACGATTCCACTGACAGTTCTGTTCCCATTAGGTTGAGGATGAATGCCTCACTCCTCTGGTCCTTGCGTTTCGTGCTGAGGAGAGCGCAACGGCATACACGATGGCGAAATCCCTTTGTTCGTATGGAGCCTTCTTCGACGCAAATGACCAACGACTGGCTTTGAGAGCGACTGAGACCAGTACAAGTAGTGAATCCACGAGTGCAAACGATACTGCGGGTGCGGTTTGGCGGTCAGGACTGTTCGTCTGTGTGGATCACTGGACGCAAGAGCATGCCATGGGTGCAAAGACTCTCACAGACATCCCAATCGAGGTTGTCAACCGTGGTGAAGCGTCCGTCAAGACCTACCTTGCTGACGTTGCGCGCTCTACCTACGATGACCGTCTCCATCGCTGCAAGGTTTGTGTTGTCGGGCCAAGTGAGTGGGGGAAGACCAGCCTTGTGCAGTCCATGAGGACAAACCAGACGTTCCTGACGCAGATGGAGGATCGCACCGTCGGTATCGACCTGACCACATGTGTGCTCAAGAGTGTCGCAAACGACATACCTGTACGTCTGGAAGTGACGTTCTGGGACTTCGCTGGACAAGACGTGTATCAAGCGGCGCACACGCTGTTCTTCTCGCAGCGAACGCTGTTCGTGTTGGTTGTGGATCTCGAGAAGTACTGGAAGGAGCTGCAAGATGCTACTGGCAAGTCAGATAATGTGTCCGAGGCCCAGATGAATCGTTTCGTGAGTGGAAAGATTTTCCGATGGGTACGCTCGATCTTCGCGCATCAGCCAGACGCGCAGTTTGTGGTTGTCGGAACCAAGGAGAACCAACTGGAGGATGCTCGCGTAGTGGCCGATATCTGGGACGATCTTCGTGATCGTTTGGACCACTGGAAGGCTGCGTTTGCGAAGGGTTTGGACCGCGAGCTGTTGCCGGCGGGTGCGAGTGCCAAGGACATCAAGTATCTTCAGAGCAAGTTGGCGAACCTCGCGTCGAGTGAGTGGCTCGTGTCGAACCTGTTGGATGTTGACTCGATCGCGCAAGTTCGAGATACCGTCCAAAACACGATAGCGTCGTCGGAGCTGGGGTTCCCGATGTGGAGGACATATACACGGGTACTGCAGTCTATCGTGAAGCGTCGAGAAGTCGCCAAGAACGCGTCTTGCCCACGCGAGCGAATCGAGAAGTCGATCATCCGGTTCAGCAATCTGCGTCGGCAGCTGCTTCGTGAGATTGACAATCTCGATCGGGATGCGTGTGAGCAGATCATGCGCACACTGAACGACTTGGGTGACGTGTTGTGGTACGAGCACGACGGTGCTGGTGTGCTCAAGGACTATATCATTCTGGATCCGATGCTGGTGATCGAAGCCGTGCGTGAGGTGATTCGTCACGACTTTTCGAGTCATAACGAAGGCCAGTCGCCTCAAGACGGTCGCATCACGCATTCGCTACTAAGCACGTTTCCGCTGTGGAAGGACATGGATGTGGAGCTGATGCACGCATTCAAGGCTTTGCTGCAGCATTTCCAGCTGGCTTATCCGGCGGACTCGGACGTGATGCTCCCAGAGTCGGACATCATCGTGCCGGCGTACTGGAATGCCGAACGAGTATTGCTCTCTCGAGAAGTTTCGATGCGTCGGTCGCTCGGACCGCAGAAGTCGGTTTGTGACAGTTTCGCGTTGCATCGTTGGTGCTGGGAGTACGAGATCCCGAGCGAGCTGTCCGAGACGATTTTCATCCAGTTCGCAGTGCAAAGCCACTCGTCGTTGCTCCCCCGGACGATTCGTGGCTTTTGTGTGGAGGCTGCTTGTGCCGAGTTTGCGACGAGTATTTCGCTGATTCAGAGTGATTCTCCTCGTGACGTTCTCCGTATTGAAGTGAGCGGCGTGTCGGCCGAGCTCAGCTGGCACAACATGCGGTACTACTTGATGAAGATGGAGAAGGTTCTCGAAGCGTACGGTGGCGACGTGATCTGGCGATCAATTGTTCAGCGTCGCGCTGGTAGCACGTCCGAAAGTCGTCATCCAGTTGGTCCGCTCGTGAGGGCGATTGAGGATGCCATTGCGATGGGCAAGGACCTCGAGGTGGTGCGAGCGAAGATGGCGTGGATGCCTCCGGATATGCACTGGTTCCTGCTCAAGTCGTGGAACGACATCAGCTCGTTCCAGCACCTACAGATGAATCAGCTTATCGAAGAGAAACTGGAAGTGCTGCGTAAGTTGGCGATCGCGGGCGATGTACCCCGTCAGTTTCCGGCGCTGTGGTCGTTGGAGTACAATCCAGAAGCTCAGAAGGCCGTGCTGCGCATGTCAAGCGATCTGTCGGGTCGTTGCTACCACGTTCCGATCGAGATTGACACGGGGTCTCCAGTGTTGGCGCGCCACGCGTCAGTCTTCAAGGTGAGTGGCGACAAGTATTTTCTGAGCTCTGATGTGCGAACATCGGTGGAGTCAGACTCTAACATCGTGGTACGTGTGATTTAGGCCGGTGTGTCGTTGTTCGCGACGGTTGTGGGGAACGCGGTGTCTCTCCCTCTGGTACAAACCGTGGTGGATGCTGCCAAGTCTGGTACGTTGTTCTCTGTGTATGCATTCAGAGGTCATGCTCTGTGTTCGAGGATTGACGCCGCTGGGACGTGATGATTCGTCTTTGTAGCTCTCGAGAGCAACGCCGACAACGCTGTGCGTGTCCACAACCTGATCGAGAAGCTTGAGCTATCGCCATCGCAGGGGTATGACGCGCGTACCAACGCGAAGTTGTCACCGGGGGCGTCGATGATGCTTCTCCGTGACTTGCTGAAGGCGTACGACGACAGTTTGGACGCGCTGGAGATCTCGGAGATCTCGAACCTGGAGTGTGCGGTGACCTCGAACGGCGAGTACGTGTGGGCCCACGCTCATGAGATTGCGGCGATGGGCAACAAGATCACGCGGTACGCTGCTCTGCCGTCGTCGTGGGCGGCAATCGAGTCGCACGACCCGACGAGTATCAACACGAAAGCGTCACCAACATCGCCCCACGCAGGGGCGACTCTTTCTGCTCCGAAGTCGAAGAAGACCGCGTCCAGCACTTTCGAGTTCAGCATTTGTGTCAACGAGGTGGTCGGTCTCTCGGACTGGGACTGGCACAAGACGTATTGCACGTGGCAATTGTATTACAGCAACAAGTCGCTCACGCCTCTTGCGACGGACGTGACGCCGACCAACGGCGACAGCAGTCAGCCGCCGTCATGGCGTACGATGCGCAAGGTTATTGATGCGGTAGCGTCGGTGGAGATGCTTCGCGAGTGTCGATTGAGCGTACAAGTGAAGCGCCGCAGCCGTATCGGGTGGACCAAGTGCGTGGGCGGTGTTGGTCATTGGTATCCATTGTGCTTTTGGGTTTGACTGACGTGGTGTTATACTGTGACGTAGGCATGTTGGAGAAGGCGAGGTGTGGCTGCGTGACTGTTTGGACAAAGATGCGGAGCAGAACTTTGCGTGTGAGCTCGTGAGGGTGCCGCTGGACGCGACCGGGACGGACCGAGCTGTGATTATCCACGTCGAGGCGGAGAACTGAGGCGTTGACTGCACTACATGAGCCACGTTCGCTGCGTGCACGATCCCAAGCTTCCTAGGCCTGGAGGATCCACAATCATTGTTCACGCATGGATACATGTCCATATAATGACTACGGTACAGGGAAGTTGTTTTCTTTACCCACTTTGTGGGACCGAATCGCCTCTCCTAGGTCCTAGGCTATCGCGGACAGCGCGCAGAGCAGCAACAACGCGAACACGAAACCCAGCGACACCGTCAGCACGATAACACCCGACATGATTGCGATCGGTCCGCCCACCACGATGCTCCACAGGACCAGCGTCGCGCGTCGGAGTCCACGACTTGCCGTCTGCAACACCACCAGCGATGCCGCGAGTCGACGACCACTGACGCGCGCTGGTTGGTGTGGATCTGCCAGTTTGTCGCGCAGCATTTCGGCCGGGGCGTGAAGGCGCCAGCGAGAGGCGGCGCCAACCACCTCGCGGCCTGACGGGCTCGCTCGTACTCGATCAGCGCCTGGATCTCGCGGCGAAAGGAGAGGTCGTCGCACTCCTGCGCTCGCACGAAGGCTGTCTCGAGGACGTTGGTTACGTGCTTCGCTTGTGAAGGCGGAGGAGCGGTGGAGTGGTGCGGAGGAGGCGAACAGCAGAGTGAGCGGTCCGGGAGGGAGCACGCCGGAGCTGTGGCAGCCGGCAGTTTAGAGGCCGGCTCGGATTCTGAGCCTCTGTAGTGGTAAATGGGGCCTCCTAGCAGAGATGGAACTATGCACCGTATGGTGTTCTCTCGATCTAGTCGCATGATGATCGTCAGACAGAGCCTCTCTGTTGGTTCAGCTACCGTCGCCGAGTCGGCGAGCTGTTCCATCTCTCTGCAGAGACCGCGCGCGCCATCACGAGTTTCATGTTGCTTGATGCTCGCGGTCGGTGGTAGTGTAGGTACAGTAGGTTGGATCTTGGTGCTAAGAGTGGTGTTTGAAAGAGACAATGGGACGGATCAGACACCCGGGGGGCGAGCGTCCAACGCGCTTTTCTCTTGCTGCGGTTGGTCGCTCCTGGGGGAGCACGACCCAAGAGACTTTGCGCTGTGCGACACCCGAGTCGAGCACATTGACCGGCCGCACCCGAGCACCAAATGAGATCTCATGGGCCAACCGCTGCGGGCGAGCGAGTGCAGCTGCACGGTCTCTTGTGCGGTGCGGCGCGACGGTGTCGACCTGGCTATAATACGAGGTGTCCCCAAACGCGAGTTTGATCTGCTGGTCAGTCGCGCGTTGGGTGGCGAGAGGACGCCATGGCGCCGTGAGCGTTGCTGGGTCTCCCCATCGCTCTTGCACGTGATCTGAAAGTTCCGGCGGCCTGGGTGTTTGGGTGTTGCAGTGTGCTTTGACGGACCTGCGGAAATGCATATTTGAGAACGCTTGGCCTCTCTTTTCCTATAACTCTCACCCAGGGTGTCCAGTCGGATAATCCCTTATACCCCATAGAATACGATTGAAGTGAGCGAAACGAGAACGCGGGGGAATCGGCCACATTGCACGTTGATTTGGTGTGGTTTCTTTAGACGAGATTTATCCTCACAACTGATGCGGGACGTCGGCGCCCCCGACGATGGACTCGGGAAGTTTCCCCACTTGGGGGGAATTCCCCGAGTCTGTGGGTTTCCCCCTGACAACCGAATCCACCGGAAACGCGGCGCTACGAGCGAGCGAGCGAGCGGGGGAAACGGAGAGCGCGCGATGGCGCCAGCGGAGAGCGACGCGGCGGAGAGCGGAGGAGGACGAGGGGACGACTATGCGGCCGACCAGCAGCTGCGCGACGCGTGCGCGCGCGGCGAGCTGGAAGCGGCGCGCGCGCTGCTGGCGGCGGGCGCGTCCGCGAACGCCGGCGACGAGGTGCGCGATCACGCTGTACACGCGACAACGGAGTGCGGGTGAGCTAACATATTGGGCGTGTTGTGTGGTGATGAACAGAAGGGCAAGACGGCGCTGTACTTTGCGGCCAAGCGCGGCGACGTGCGCGTGCTGCAGCTGCTGCTGGACCACGGCGCGGACCTCCACGCAGTGACAAAGGTTCTGTGGCTGTGGCGACCGTGAGAAGGAAAGAGCGAGGGTCTGATGTTACGTTGTGTATGGCGGGGATTGTGCAGAAGGGCAAGTCGGTGCTGTATGTCGCTGCGTTCCGAGGCGGCGTCGAGGCCGTGCGGTTCCTGCTGGACCAGGGCCATCCCATCGGCGTGGTTGACAATGTGCGTGATGCGTTCATGGCTGTTAGAGTAGTGATCAAAGTCAAAACTGATACTGTACGTGTACGTCGTTACCGATAGCATCAACGCACCGTGTTGTTTGGGGCGGCCCAGAACGGCGATGTGGCCACGATACAGTTGCTGGTGGACCATGGAGTTGACATTCACGCTGGCGGCGAGGTACGGAAGTTGTTCTGTGAGTCTACGACGTTACCGATAGTGGACAGACTGAACATTGTTTCCACCATAGTACCAGCAAACAGCTCTTCATGATGCCGCACGAACCGGGAAAATCGACGCTGTACGATACTTGCTTGATTTGAGTCTTTCGGTCGACTCGGCTGATGAAGTGAGTATCCAGCAGTACTGTACTCCTGTTGCTGTCAAACTCTTGTTCAATACTGATCAAGTGTGACTCCTTTCAGGATGGAGACACGGCACTCCACTACGCTGCGATGGGAGGCCGCATCGAGATCGTGCGCGTTTTGATAGAGCGTGACGCCGACATACATGCACTCGGAAAGGTACTTCAGAGTTGCTTCGCGTGTGTGGGGTGAGTGTGTAGTTCTGAGGTTGACTGACCGATGTGTGACACGACGTTTTCAATCAGATCGGCAAGACTGCTTTACATTGGGCAGTTGAAAAGGGCCACTTGGACGCTGTCAAGCTCTTGTTGGAGCAAGGCATCGATGTCAACCGAGCCGATAACGTGAGTACTCGCAGGCATGTGGGATCAGACGTACGTCAATTACTGTTGTGCTGACGATTGAGTGGTATATCACCAGTATGGAGACACGGCATTCCACTACGCTGCGATGGGAGGCCATGTCGAGATCATGCGCGTTTTGATAGAGGGTGGTGCCGACATACATGCACTCGGGCAGGTACTTCAGAGTTGCTTCGCGTGTGTGGGGGTGAGTGTATAGTTCGCGGTGACTAACCGATGTGTGAGACGACGTTTTCAATCAGATCGGCAAGACTGCTTTACATTGGGCAGTTGAAAAGGGCCACTTGGACGCTGTCAAGCTCTTGTTGGAGCAAGGCATCGATGTCAACCGAGCCGATAACGTGAGTACTCGCAGGCATGTGGGATCAGACGTACGTCAATTACTGTTGTGCTGACGATTGAGTGGTATATCACCAGTATGGAGACACGGCATTCCACTACGCTGCGATGGGAGGCCATGTCGAGATCATGCGCGTTTTGATAGAGGGTGGTGCCGACATACATGCACTCGGGCAGGTACTTCAGAGTTGCTTCGCGTGTGTGGGGGTGAGTGTATAGTTCGCGGTGACTGACCTATGTGTGAGATGACGTTGTCAATCAGATCGGCAACACGGCTTTGCACTGGGCAGTTGAAAGAGACCGCTTGGAGGCTGTGAGGCTATTGGTGGAGCAAGGCATCGATGTCAACCGAGCCGATAACGTGAGTACTCGCAGGCATGTGGGATCAGACGTACGTCAATTACTGTTGTGCTGACGATTGAGTGGTTTGTCTGCAGGATGGAAGCACGGCATTCTACTACGCTGCGAAACGAGGCCACATCGAGATCATGCGCGTTTTGATAGAGGGTGGTGCCGACATACATGTACTCGGGCAGGTACTTCAGAGTTGCTTCGCGTGTGTGGGGGTGAGTGTATAGTTCGCGGTGACTAACCGATGTGTGAGACAACGTCGTCAATCAGGTCAGCATGACTGTTGTGCACGGGGCAGTCGAAAGACGCCACTTGGAGGCTGTAAAGCTGTTGGTTGAGCACGGCCTCGATGTCAACCGACCCGACATCGTGAGTTCTCGCAGGCATGTGGGATCAGACGTACGTCAATTACTGTTGTGCTGACGATTGAGTGGTTTGTCTGCAGGATGGAAACATGGCACTCCACTACGCTGCGATGGGAGACCGTGTTGAGATCATGCGTCTTCTGATAGAGGGTGGTGCTGACATACATGCACTCGGGCAGGTACTTCAGAGTTGCTTCGCGTGTGTGGGCGTGAGTGTATAGTTCGCGGTGACTGACCTATGTGTGCGACGACGTTGTCAATCAGAATGGCATGACAGCTTTGCACTGGGCAGTTCGGACGTGTAACTTGGAGGCCGTGAAGCTCTTGTTGGAGCACGGTCTCGATGTCAACCGAGCCGCCAACGTGAGTTCTCGCAGGCATGTGGGATCAGACGTACGTCAATTACTGTTGTGCTGACGATTGAGTGGTATATCTGCAGGATGGAGACACGGCGTTCCACTACGCTGCGATGGGAGGCCACATCGAGATCATGCGCGTTTTGATAGAGGGTGGTGCCGACATACATGCACTCGGACAGGTACTTCAGAGTTGCTTCGCGTGTGTGGGGGTGAGTGTATAGTTCGCAGTGACTAACCGATGTGTGAGACGATGTCGTCAATCAGAATGGCATGACGGCTTTGCATCGGGCAGTTCAAAGCGACCACTTAGAGGTTGCGAAGCTCTTAGTGGTACACGGCATCGATGTCAACCGAGTCAACAACGTGAGTACTCGCAGGCATGTGGGATCAGACGTACGTCAATTACTGTTGAGCTGACGATTGAGTGGTATATCACCAGTATGGAGACACGGCACTCCACGTCGCTGCGAGGAGAGGCCATGTCGAAATGATGCGGCTTTTGGTGGAGCTTGGTGTCGACGTTTTAGCCGTCTCAAGCGTCAGTGCTGTCGTTCTCTTATGTGCAGCAATTTCTGGGATAGTGACCTCGAAACTCGTTTGCTGTTTTATGACAGGACGGCCGAAGTGCGCTGTCTCGGGCAGCCCGCGAAGGCCGCATGGACGCCGTCAAGTTCTTAGTAGAGCAAGGTCTTACCCTCGAGGGTGCCGATGATGTGCGTGTTCGCTGACACATTGGATACGTATGTGGAAACTACTCTGTGCTAACGAATGAGTGGTGTATCCGCAGGATGGAAGCACGGCATTCCACTACGCTGCGATGGGAGGCCATGTCGAGATCATGCGCTTTTTGATAGAGCGTGGTGCCGACATACATGCACTCGGACAGGTACTTCAGAGTTGCTTCGCGTGTGTGGGGGTGAGTGTATAGTTCGCGGTGACTGACCTATGTGTGAGATGACGTTGTCAATCCGAACGGTAAGTCTGTTGTGCAGTGGGCAGTTGAGAGCGGCCACTTGGAGGCTGTGAAGCTACTGGTTGAGCACGGCCTCGATGTCAACCGAGCCGACAACGTGAGTACTCGCAGGCATGTGGGATCAGACGTACGTCAATTACTGTTGTGCTGACGATTGAGTGGTATATCACCAGTATGGAGACACGGCACTCCACTACGCTGCGAAACGAGGCCACATCGAGATCATGCGCGTTTTGATAGAGGGTGGTGCCGACATACATGCACTCGGACAGGTACTTCAGAGTTGCTTCGCGTGTGTGGGGGTGAGTGTATAGTTCGCGGTGACTGACCTATGTGTGAGATGACGTTGGCAATTCGAACGGTAAGACGGTTGTGCGTTGGGCAGTTGAAAGGGGCAACTGGGACGCTGTGAAGCGCTTGGTGGAGCACGGCCTAGATGTCCATCTAACCGACAAAGTGAGTACTCGCAGGCATGTGAGATCAGACGTACGTCAATTACTGTTGTGCTGACGATTGAGTGGTATATCTGCAGGATGGAAACACGGCACTCCACTACGCTGCGATGGGAGGCCACATCGAGTTCATTCGCGTTTCGATAGAGCGTGGTGCCGACATACATGCACTCGGACAGGTACTTCAGAGTTGCTTCGCGTGTGTGGGCGTGAGTGTATAGTTCGCGGTGACTAACCGATGTGTGAGACGACGTCATCAATCAGAATGGCACGTCGGCTTTACAGTGGGCAGTCGAAAGAGACCGCTTGGAGGCTGTGAGGCTATTGGTGGAGCAAGGCATCGATGTCAACCGAGCCGATAACGTGAGTACTCGCAGGCATGTGGGATCAGACGTACGTCAATTACTGTTGTGCTGACGATTGAGTGGTATATCACCAGTATGGAGACACGGCATTCCACTACGCTGCGATGGGAGGCCATGTCGAGATCATGCGCGTTTTGATAGAGGGTGGTGCCGACATACATGCACTCGGGCAGGTACTTCAGAGTTGCTTCGCGTGTGTGGGGGTGAGTGTATAGTTCGCGGTGACTAACCGATGTGTGAGACGACGTTTTCAATCAGATCGGCAAGACTGCTTTACATTGGGCAGTTGAAAAGGGCCACTTGGACGCTGTCAAGCTCTTGTTGGAGCACGGCCTCGATGTCAACCGAGTCAACAACGTGAGTATTCGCAGGCATGTGGGATCAGACGTACGTCAATTACTGTTGTGCTGACGATTGAGTGGTATAACGCCAGTATGGAGACACGGCGCTCCAATATGCTGTTTTCAAGGGGGTTGTCGAGACAATTCAGCTCCTGGTTGAGCGCGGAGCCGATCTTCATGAGCTTCGTAAGGTCAGGTCGCTCCTCTATGATACGATACGTCACGTGAATGGAAAACTGATGGAGATGCCTTTTTCTTCCTTCTGCAACAGAATGGACGATCATCACTTCACGTATGTGCAGAGCATGGACACTGTGAAGCAGCTGCTTTTTTTATTGCAAAAGGGATCACTGTGAACCAAGCCAGCGAGGTCGGTGTACTGTATCGCTCTTGTCTGCCGATGAGGTTGCCCCAGAGTGATGCATAGCTTTGACTTTGTCGCGTGTGTGTGCTGTGATACAGGACGGGATCACGGCACTTCACGAGGCAGCGATGAACGGCCACGTTGATTGCATGCGATTGCTGATCGAGTATGAGGCGAACCCGCTCGAACTGACAAAGGTGATGATCTGGCGCATTTGCAAGGCTCCTGAAGGCAGAGATTAACGCTTCCGCGGGTTTGCTGGTGGCAGACACTGAAAAGCATCGCATACCTTGCTGTTGAGGGTGGACATACCGACGCTCTGGCGTATGCTTTGGAGCTTGGCGTGGATGTGAACAGTCGCGCGAAGGTAAGGCTCAAAGCTTGTTTACTGTTCATGAGTCTACAATTCCACTGACAGTTCCGTTTCCATTAGGTTGAGGATGAATGCCTCACTCCTCTGGTCCTTGCGTTTCGCGGCGATGAGACCACAACGTCATACACGATGGCAAAATCCCTTTGTTCGTATGGAGCCTACTTCGACGCAAATGACCAACGGCTGGCTTTGAGCGCGGCCGAGACTAGCCCAAGTAGTGAATCCACCAGTGGGGGCGATACTGCGGGTGCGCTTTGGCGGTCGGGGCTGTTCGTCTGTGTTGATCACTGGACGCACGAGCATGCGATGGATGCAAAGAGTCTCACGGACATCCCAATCGAAGTCGTCAACCGTGGTGAAGCGTCCGTCAAGACCTACCTTGCCGACGTTGCGCGCTCTACGTACGATGACCGTCTCCATCGCTGCAAGGTTTGCGTTGTCGGTCCAAGCGCGTGGGGGAAGACCAGCCTTGTGCAGTCTATGAGGACGAACCAGACGTTCCTGACGCAGTTGAAGGACCGCACTGTCGGCATCGACTTGACCACGTGCTTGCTCAAGAGTGTCGCAAACGACATACCTGTACGTCTGGAAGTGACGTTCTGGGACTTTGCTGGGCAAGACGTGTACCATGCGGCACATACGTTGTTCTTCTCGCAGCGGACGCTGTTCGTGTTGGTTGTGGATCTCGACAAGTACTGGAAGGAGTTGGAAGACGCGACTGGCAAGTCGGATCGGGTGTCCGAGGCGCAGATGAATCGTTTTGTAAATGCGAAGATCTTCCGATGGGTGCGCTCAATCTTCGCGCATCAGCCGGACGCGCAGTTTGTGGTCGTCGGAACCAAGGAGAACCAACTGGAGGATGCTCGCGTTGTGGCCAACATCTGGGACGATCTTCGTGATCGGTTGGACCACTGGAAGGCTGCGTTTGCAAAGGGTCTGGACCGCGAGCTGTTGCCGGTGGGTGCAACAGCCAAGGACATCAAGTATCTTCAGAGCAAGTTGGCAAATCTAGCGTCACGTGAGTGGCTGGTGTCGAACTTGTTGGATGTCGACTCGATCGCACAAGTTCGAGGTGCTGTCCAAAGCACGATTGCGTCGTCGGAGCTGGGGTTTCCGATGTGGAAGACGTATACACAGGTGCTGCAGTCTATCGTACAGCGTCGAGAAGTCGCCAAGAACGCGTCTAGCCCACGCGAACGAATCGAGAAGTCGATCATCCGGTACACCAATCTGCGTCGACAGCTGATTCGTGAGGTTGACAATCTCGATCGAGATGCGTGTGAGCAGATCATGCGCACACTGAACGACTTGGGTGACGTGTTATGGTACGAGCACGACGGTGCTGGCGTGTTCAAGGACTATATCATTCTGGATCCGATGTTGGTGATCGAGGTCGTGCGCGAGGTGATTCGTCATGATTTCTCGAGTCATAACGAAGGCCAGTCGCCTCAAGACGGTCGCATCACGCACTCGCTACTAAGCACGTTTCCGCTGTGGAAGGACATGGATGTGGAGCTGATGCACGCTTTCAAGGCATTGTTGCAGCATTTTCAGCTGGCGTATCCGGCGGACTCGGATGTGATGCTCCCGGAGTCGGACATCATCGTGCCAGCGTACTGGAATGCCGAACGAGCTTCACTATCGCGAGGGGTTTCAAAGCGCCAGCCGCTCGGACCGCAGAAGTCGGTTTGTGATCATTTCGCATTGCATCGTTGGTGCTGGGAGTATGAGATCCCGAGCGAGCTGTCCGAGACAATCTTTATCCAGTTCGCAGTGCAAAGCCACTCTTCACTCCTCCCGCGCACGATTCGTGGGTATTGTGTGGAGACCGCTTGTGCCGAGTTTGCGACGAGTATCTCGTTGATTCAGAGTGATTCACCTCGAGACGTTCTTCGCATCGAAGTGAGCGGCGTGTCGGCCGAGCTCAGCTGGCACAACATGCGTTACTACTTGATGAAAATGGAGAAGGTGCTCGAAGCCTATGGTGGTGACGTGATCAGGCGATCGATTGTTCGACGCCGCAATAGTGGTCCGCTCGAGAGTCGTCATCCAGTTGGTCCGCTCGTGAGGGCGATTGAGGATGCCATTGCGATGGGCAAGGACCTCGCGGTGGTGCGAGCGAAGATGGCGTGGATGCCCCCGGATATGCACTGGTTTCTGCTCAAGTCGTGGAATGACATCAGCTCCTTCCAGCACCTGCAGATGAATCAGCTGATCGAAGAGAAGCTGGAAGTGCTGCGGAAGTTGGCGATCGCAGGTGATGCACCCCGTCAGTTCCCTGCGCTGTGGTCGTTGGAGTACGATCCGGACACTCAGAAGGCCGTGCTGCGCATGTCGAGCGATCTTTCGGGTCGTTGCTACCATGTTCCGATCGAGATTGACACGGGGTCTCCGTTGCTGGCGCGCCACGCATCCGTCTTCAAGGTGAGTGACGACGACAATTGTTTTTGTGGTCTGGTGTGTGAAGACAGGTAGAGCTGATTGCTGATATCGTGTGGTGTGTGACACAGGCCGGAGTGTCGTTGTTCGCGACCGTTGTGGGTAACGCGGTGTCTCTGCCGTTGGTACAAACCGTGGTGGATGCTGCCAAGTCTGGTACGTTGCTCTCGCGTATGAATATGGAGGTCATGCTTGATCGTCCAGGGTTGACACCACTGGGTTGTTATGACACATCTTTGTAGCTCTCGAGAGCACGGCCGACAACGCTGTGCGTGTCCACAACCTGATCGAGAAGCTTGATCTATCGCCATCGGAGGGGTATGACGCGCGCACCACCACCAAGCTGTCACCGGGGGCATCGATGGTGCTTCTCCGTGACTTGCTGAAGGCGTACGACGATAGTTTGAACGCGCTGGAGATCTCGGAGATCTCGAACCTGGAGTGTGCGGTGACCTCGAACGGCGAGTACGTGTGGGCCCACGCTCATGAGATCGCGGCGATGGGCAACAAGATCACGCGGTGCGCTGCTCCGCCGCCGTCGTGGGCAGCAATCGAGTCGCACGACCCGACCAGCGGCATCACGAAAGCGTCACCGACATCGTCCCAAGCTGTGACCACCCCCTCAGGCTCGGCATCGCAGAAGACCGTGTCCAGCACTTTCCAGTTCAGCATCTCTGTCCACGAGGTGGTCGGTCTCTCGGACTGGGACTGGTACAAGACGTACTGCACGTGGCAGTTGTATTACAGCAACAAGTCGCTCACGCCTCTTGCGACGGACGTGACGCCGACCAACGGCGACAGCAGTCAGCCACCGTCATGGCGTACGATGCGCAAGGTTATTGATGCGGTAGCGTCGGTGGAGATGCTTCGCGAGTGTCGATTGAGCGTGCAAGTGAAGCGCCGCAGCCGTATCGCGTGGAGCAAGTGCGTTGGCGCTGTGGGCGATTCGTATTCTTTCCGTTTCCGGTCTTAACTGATGTGGTGCTATTATGTGACGTAGGCGTATTGGAGAAGGAGAGGTATGGCTGCGTGACTTTTTGGATAAAGATGCGGAGCTGAACTTCGCGTGTGAGCCCGTGAGGGTGCCGCTGGACGGGACCGGGGCGGACCGAGCTGTAATTATCCACCTTGCGGTGGAAAACTGAGTTACAGTGTGAGCTAGACGAGCCGCTGCTGCGTGAAGCAGTGCGATCGTAAGCTTCCAGAGCGCTTTGTTCATGAGTGAATGAATACACGTGGATCGTATGACTACCGGGAAGTTGGTTTCTAAAATGTGGTGGTTGCCGCAGGCTGGGACGTGCTAATGGGAAGTCATCAAGCTGCCGGATAAAAACGATCTTGAGCGCGATATTGGCGGCTAGACTACTGTCACCGTCTTCCCTGGTCTCGTCGGACTAGGCCAGTGTACACTGTCAAATCGATCGAACTATATCGCAATCGGTGGAGTACAGCAACTCTTCGCGCTGCGCTCTTGCCGACAGCCGCTCCACCTCCTCCGTCATGTTGGCGTGTTAGCCCCAAGTCGAGCAAGTCTCATCGGAGACGCGCTCGGGAGTACTACTTCGAGAGTTTCGTGTTACCGGTAACGTTATCGGCGCGCATGGCGATTGGTTGGAAGCTGATCTTGGGAACAGTGCATGTGACGCGAAGGTCGCTCGTGCGCAGCAACTTCAACTTCAGCCGAGTGCTTCGTCGGCCGCCAGGATCGCCAGTTGGAACCCACGTCGCAGACGCGCGCCCGCTTCGATCCGTACCAGCCCCTTGGGTGCTCAAAGCCAAAACCGTGACAGGCGGATCTCTGTGTTAGGACGGTCGAAGCGCCCTTAACTTGGCGTCGATCCTCGACAAGCCAAGCCTCGCCACACTTTTGATCTCGGCCGGCGCCGACGTAAACATCCGCGACAACGTACGGGCTGCGTCGGCTTAGTAGGTTCCTGTGGTGGCTAACTGACGAGGGTCACCTTAGGACAATGCAACGCCAGCGTAGTGGGCAGTCGCAGCCGGCCAAGTCGCGGTATTGAAGGTCCTCGTAGAGGCGTGTGCGGATATGAGCATCATGAACCGCTCGGTGAGCTTCAGTGTTCGAATTACCGTATACATGGCGATCCCTCATCCTATGTGTTTCGGGATCATTACGACAGAGCGGCTACCGGATCCTCTCTGAAGCTTGTCAGCGAGGGAGCGAGGAAGTGGTCCGCTGGTTGTTGACGGTGGGTGTCGACGCTGACCAGAAGACTGGAGTACGTGCGCTGGGTTCACAACGGAAACGCGTCTCCCCTGACGCCGTGTTTCGTGTTTCCCAGTTTGACCTCCCGGCGCTGTTCTTGCTGCTTCTCCCAGTAGACGTACCACTCGCGCGCGTATATCGCTGTGCACACGCGTTGATGAGCTTTGGGGCGCAAGTCGACGCCTCGTGTCTCACGATACTCGCTGATCGCTACGCCTCCGTCGACAAGCAGATCATGTGGCGCTGGGTGCGAAAGTGGCGGGAACAGTGCCGCCGCGGCGAGCCGCTCGCGTTGGGCTCCGACGATGGAGTCACGAAAGAGGCAGCGGCGCTACGAGCTGCGCTGTAACCAGCACATTGAGAGGTGTCACGGACGACTCGAGCAGGCGTCCAAAGCGCACAGCGCTGCATTCTCGAAACCGTTGTTGTTGTACTGTTTATCGTGGTGCATACACATGAACGAATGGTCTGTTATTCCCTAGAATCGAACCAGGTGCCCTTGGTCTCAGGCAATCGCGCACAATGCACAGAGCAGCAGGAACGTGACCACAAACCCGAGCGACAATGTCACCGCGATGAAGCCCGACGCGACGGCGACGACGAATCCGCCTCCGAGGGTGCTCCAGACAACAAACTGGCAAAACCACAGCGTCCACCACGCTTCGGCCGCCGAGTCGCGGCGTCGCTGCTGGTCGAGCTGGCGTTGCAGACGGCGGGTGGCGGTCTGCGACTCGCGATGCTGCTCCTGGACGGCGCCATTGCGGACCGTGGACACCAGCTCCGTGATCATGCCGGCGGTCGGGCCCGGCGGCGGAGGCGCCGCGTGTGTGAGGCGCTGCCACCACTTTAACTGACCATGCGCCTGGCGGGCCCGTTCGAACTTGATCATTTCGAGCAGCTCGCGTTGGAGCGATTCTTCTGGGTACGGCTGCGCTTTGCTCTTGGTCTTCTCCGCGGTCTTGACCATCTTCGCTGAAGCGACCGGCTTCGAGTGTCGGGAACCCATTCAGACGTCGGTCGGGTGCGTTGCTTTGAAGCTCTGGACGTGAGGAGGCGAAAAGCAGAGTGCGCACTCCGGAGGCGCGCTCCGGAGGTCTCGGCTCCTAAGGTTTAGAGACCAGTACTGGAAGTGATGGATGGGTTATCGGTACTTCTCTCGATGTTGGTTACATTAGCGCACTACGTCTCTGCTACGTGGCTTCGAGCAGGTTTGTTCACGGTCTCTCTCCGCCTAACGACCGTCGTAGAAGCGGGTGATCTCCGTGAGCGTCGTCTCGGCGACTTCATCTTGCTGCGCGTCTGTGAGTTTCTCCATGATCTTGGCAGTGTCCGGCAGCGAGACGCCGACCGCGTCGTCGGCAAAGCCCAAGTCGGCGGTCGGGTTCACGAGCGAGAAGAGCAGCGCGGACGTGTCGTTGGGCGTCGTCTCCGCCGAGGCCGCGAGCGCCATCGCGACGAACAGAATCCCAGCTAGCAGCATCGTTGTCACGATCGAATGGCGGGTTCAAATTCCGAATTTGGTTGTCTGTGGAGACCTGAGCGCTGTTGGACTCGGTCGAATCAGGCAGCAGTGCGAGAGAGCGAGAGGCAGCCAAACCAGAGCTCGTTCTGGAAGGGAATAAGAGACGTCTTCACGGTCTCTTGATGGAGCACTGAGATCCCAGTGCGTCACGTCCGCGCGTAGTGACTCACTAGCATAGGTGCCTTGGCCATGGTCGTCTCTTTCGCGGCGTTGGGCGTTGCCAAGTTGAGGGCGACTCGGATCTACTCTCCGTGTCTCTGGGTGACCCGCCCAGATAGCGCGTCAGCGTCGTCCCCTCGCCATTAACGTGCATGCCCCACTCAGTTTTGAAGAGGGCCTGCCTGCCACCCCCCCCCCCCCCCCCCCCTACTAGGGGCCCTAGCTCGCTTCGCACACCGCAAGGCAAATTGCCCTGCATTCCTTGAACCACGCCCATAGAATTCGTCCCGCGCGAGCAGAAATACCTTGAAGCGCAGCCATGGCCCCGGTCTGAGATGCACTTCAACGTCGACGCATGAAGACCACTTGGAGGCACTCGCTCATGCCTGCTCATGCCTGTCGGCTCGGCATATTCGACTGGTTCCTTCTCCGCGATTGCCGTTCGTCTTGGAAAGCGTCCGAGGCGCCAACGCGATCACGCGCCGCCGCGCGGGGCATCGGAGGGAACGCCAAGCTAGACGGGGCGGCGTCAGTCGCACGGTGATCCGGGTCCGACTCGCCGGTGGTCCACTCACTGGCTTCACGGGACAACGAAGACTTACTCCGTGGCATCAGCTGCATGATGTGTGCGCGCCGGAGGGACCACGGTTGGCGAAGAAACGGAATGCTCTCGGTTGTGAGACTGAGTCGCGAGAGACTGCGACCTCTCAGCCTCTCAGCGTTTAAAGGGCCAAGCCTGAGAGAGAGATGACCGGAAATGTTTCGCGTACCCAGTAGAGTTCCAAAATCTCTCGCCCGCTGGTCATGGATAGAGCCTGGTCGAGTACAGTACGGAGAGATTATAGCTGATGGGACTGCGACTCTCTGCTCAATCAGCCGCCTTTAGAAGAGCCGCTCTTTGCTTGAGAGAGCTCATCTCCGAATACGGACCTTTCTCGTGCGCGCACTGTGAAATTGGCCAATCCACTGGCCCACTGTGGTCTGATGGCGAATCAATTCCGCGTAGATTCACACTTCACACACTTCCACTGGCTTCCACTGATCGTAAGCCTACCGCGCGACTTTTAAACAAACTCGGTGTGAGATGAAGATAACGGCAGACTGGTGCACCTTGCACGTTTGGGGCCTCGAGAATTGCAAGAGAGAGAGAAAGAGAGAGAGACAGAAGACGGAACTCACACGAAGTCTGCCAACGCACACGGCGCAGACGGCTCGGTGACATGCTGGCACGAGCGAATCTATCAGGTGTAGCGCGGTCACGCAACTGACAGATATCGAACGTTAGGCGCAAGAATGTCAAGCGTTTTTGGGTCCATCCGCTGTCTATTGCAATGTCTGCGAAGTTCTCAAGCTTGTGCGGCGATGCTGGCCGAATCTTTCGCGGTTTTGACATGTTCTCATGAATGCAAAAAAAGCTTCGGTCTGTACAGTACGTGACAACGTTCGATGGAACGGCGGACCGCCAATGAGTCGTGGCTCTGCCCTGAGATGCCGAGCGAGCACACGCTTCCACGCGTGACCCGCTTCACAAGAGGATGAGGCTGCCTTTGCTGTTCACGCAATGAGAGAATGAGACTGGGATCTAGCCACAAAACCGGTGGTGCAAAACCAAATCAGGAGCAACCTCTCTGGCCGGAGTTCGCTCAACGTGCGCCGCTCCCAGTGAGTAGAGTGCGGCGAGTGACTCTGTGCGGCTCACAAGCCAGTCTTCATTTTCCAACTCGACTTCTTCTCGTCAGCTCGGCCATCCAGGACGATGAAGTTCTTCCAAACCGCTAGTCTCGCTATCCTCGCGCTCGTCGCTGGCTCGGCCAATGCCGCTCGCAATGTCACCGCCGTGATCGACGTCTTGGCCTACAACGACGTGTACGAGATGCTTCAAGACACTGTGAACGGCCTCAACATTGGTGGTCCCTCGCGCGTCGTACCGATTGCCAAAGAGATGCGCGCCAAGAACCCCAACACGCTCGTCTTGTTTGCAGGCGACACCATGTCGCCGTCGCTGTGGTCGTCCCAGTTCAAGGGCATGCAGATGGTCGATGCGCACAACGCGATCGGCGTCGACTACGCCTGCTTGGGTAACCACGAGTTCGACTTCGGTGTCGACGCGTTCTTGAAGGTGTCAGCGGCAACCAAGTTCCCGTGGCTCAACGCCAACTGCTACGAGGCCTCGACTGGATCGCTGCTTCGCGGCACCAAGTCCCGCGCGATCAAGGAGTTCAACCACCCGACCTTCGGCAAGCTGAAGATCGGTCTGTTCGGCGTCATGTACGACATGAAGGACTCGAGCAAGGGTCTGTACTGGACCGATCCGATTGAGGCCGCCAAGAAGCAGGTCTCGCAGCTTCAGGCACTTGGCGTCGACATGATCATCGCTCTCACGCACCAGGAACTCGTCGATGACAACCGCCTCTCCAAGGAGGTCCCGGGCATCCACATGATCTACGCCGGCCACGACCACGCGTCGATGCTGCAGACCAACTTTGGCACGCCGTACGTCAAGGCCGATTTCGACTTCCGCTCGGTCTGGACGTCGCACATCGAGTACTTCGCCAAGGAAGGCAGCAACGCTGCGACGTTTCGCATGCGGCACACGGCCTTGCCGATCACGGAAGAGATGCCGACGGACGCTGGTCTTGAGAAGGTGATTGCCGACTACTCGAAGCAGATCAGCGAACTCTTTTCGCGCGTCGTCGGCACGATCTGCGCGCCGCTTGACTTGAGCAACAAGGTGGTGCGCGCCATGGACGCGCCGATCGGCCACATCTTCACGGACGCGCAGATGAACTTCTACGGCAAAGGCACGGGCGACGTCGTGGTCATGAACGGCGGCGGCATCCGCACGGACAAGGTGTACCCGGCCGGCAACCTCACACTCGGGGAGGTCGTCGCGTGGTCGCCCTTCGGCAACACGATCATGGTCGTGCAGACGGACGGCGCGTCGCTCAAGAAGTTCATCACGCGCGAGATGGTCGGCAGCTGCGGCAACGGCGTCGTGATCCTCAACGGCCTGTACGTGCACACGGCGGGCGTCAAGTACACGTTCAAGTGCACGGCGCAGGGAGCGGGCATAATCACGAACATCGAGTGGTCGGGCCACCCGACGCGCGCGGGCCCCGTGCAGGACGCCGACTCGTTCAAGCTCGTGCTGAGCAACTACTTGTTCACGGCCGAGTTCAGCGTCATCTCGGGCGTCTCGTACACGGTGATCGTCAAGGAGGCCGAGGCCACGCGCGTGGACACGGCGCTCGAGGCCTACGTCAAGGCGCAGCCCGACGCCACGCTCTGCGAGAAGGACACGACCGTGCGCTCGGCCGTGTCGTTCTAGGTTTTAGACGGCGGCAGAAACCCACCCACAGCGAGTCAGTCGCTGTACCACCAAAGACACAATGCACACCGTTCGAACGACCAATGATAGGCGTACCTATCTATATAACGTACTGCATCGCTGCTTTCATCCTCCGCTCGGCGCGCGCCGGGACAACCCGCTTGGTTTCCCCCTCGTCCCCTCTTCGTGGATTTCCCCGCGCCAACTTTTCCTCCCTTTGGTTACGTTACACATAGTACCGTATCCGTAACCCATTTTTTTTGTTCAGAATGATGGTCATGGAGTTGAAGCAGGCGCCGCTCACAACAGAAGCCCGCCCCCACTTATCCCCTCATTCGTCAACTCGCCGGGGAAACCACAGACGCCATCCAAGCGCCATGTTCCCGCCGCTGCCGCCGCCGACGCTCCCGGCGCACCAGCAGCAGCAGCCGCAGCGTCACCCCCATCACCACGTGCCGTCGTACGTGCAGGTCGCGATGCGCATGCCGCCGCCGCCGCGCCAGCCGCACGCGTGGCACTCGCCGTTCGTCCACAGCAAGGGCTTCCCCGCGCCGCCTCCGCCACCGTCGGTGCGCCGTCAGCCGTTCGCGCCACGTAATGTGGGGCAGGCAAGCGCGCGGCTGCGTGGGCCCGCCACGCGATATCTCGCTGCTGTCGTGAACCCACCGCTTCCGATCGAGCCGTGCGACGAGCAAGAGGACAAAGAGAACCAAGCGCCGGTCGAGCAACCACAAGACGAGAAGGATATGCGTGAAAAGGAGTGCGCCATGAAGCCAGAGCAGCTGCAAGCGATTGAGATCAAGAAGATCGAGCCGACTGCAATCTGGTCCGCAACATCGCCACGAGACAAGCTGTCTATGTCCAAGGAGAACAAGTCAATTTGGACGGTGACACCACTCGATTTGACCACCATGATGCTGCAAGCGCGTCGTGAGAAGACAACCGTCCAAGTCAAGTCGAAACAGGTCGAGAAACAAGTCAAGAAACAGGTCAAGATGCCGGTCAACAGACAGGCCCAGAAGCCGGTCAGAAGCAACAAGGAGACTCTCGATTGGGACGACGTGAAGAGCGATTCAACATCCATCGCAGGCAGTGATATCGACACGGAAGACGAGGAGTTACCAGTGTTGAAGAAGTGCTGCGCGTATCCGTTCCTGGTCGAATTTCCGTGTGATGGCCATGATCCTGAGAGGTTTGATCGTTGGAAGGGATTGGCTCTGGCTTTCATTACTGATATTCTACAGGCTCGAAAGTCATCCACCGGTCGAAGAGGAAAGCCATCACCATACTGTGGAGTTTCAGCGGCAAGAAGCAATCATTTCGCAGCGAGAAAATCCTGCTGGTGCGCTTGATTTCAGAAAGCTCTTGGAGTATGCGCCAGTGGGCGCACCATTTTACCCACGGTACATGCCTTCAGATATGGTGAGTTTGTACATTTCGAGTGTGCTTTTCTGAACACTGATGCTCGTTCATGTTTCCGATCAGGCCCAAATGACCGAAGATGGCTCGACACCTCCGCACATGATGTGGCGGCCTGTAAGTTTCGGGCACCGCGTTGTCTGAATGGGAAGGGTACCTAACATCCGTGCTCTTGGCGACAAACTCACCAGGGCGACTGGAAGTGCAGTGTCTGTGGTACGTTTGTGAACTCCCAGCACCCCCAAACCATCGAAAAAATCGTGATGCTCATATGCTTACTATGTAGGCAACCACGTACGTTGCGACTTGATATCGGGGTGTTTTTTTGTTCTCACAGCCGAGTTGTTGAATCATCCAGAACTTTTCGTACAGGTCAGACTGCTTGTGAATGATGACCGATTGTGTTCACGGTTCTGATACACGTATGTGTGTTTCAGAGAGCTGTGCAAGCGCTGCCGTGAAGGGCGATACCACGAAGCTGGGTTCGTCTATCCGCTCCAGCAGTGAGAGCGCAAGGCCCAAATCTCAGGTAGTCACCCTACAACGTGCAACAACCTCCAATCACCGTCATCCTTTTACAGCCGGCAAGTTCCAATTCGCTTTTTAATCGCTGGTAATCCATGAATTGAGAGCCTAGTTTCCATCACGGATCATCGTCCAAGCTGGAGAGCGGCGGGACGTGTTGGTGGATGAGATGTTCCAGCTGCGGCGCATTTGCGCCGTTGATCTCGGCAATGATCTTCCGATCCTGCAATACTCACACTCCAGTCAGACAGGATAGCATCTAAAGCTTCCATATTGCAGAGGAAACCCACCTTGATCAGCAGAAAGCGCGGCTTGCAGCTGCCGTTGTCCTCGACGCCTTCAAGTCCGTGGCTTACATTGACCTACAAAAGCATATCCATCGCCATCACGGCTCTAAATCCTCTTTATCATCATCCTCACACATAGCAATACATACACTGACGAAAACCACACGCTGGTCAGCGCGATCGATCTCTGCATTGAGGCGCTTGTAGGTCGGCTCCATGATCTTGCACGGCCCACACCAGTCTTTGTGCGCATCCACAACTGAGTCGCCAGAAGCTCATCACCACGATCAGTCCCCAAGAAACCCCTCATTAGAGCAACTCAGCAAGGACTTGCACTAACCAAGTAGCTTCTTCTCGCTGGTCTCGCGCAGGGAAGCCCAATGCTCGGCGTCGCGCACACGCTCCATCGCTTGGCCTTCGTGTGCTTCGCGCTCGTTTACCAATTCGCGCTCGTTCACCAAAGTGGCGACCTTTCATGACAACATTGCATGAATTATAACCCAGGGTGGCTAGACTAATGCCAAACTAGCCAACTTGCAGTACTAAGCCAAAAAAATCAGTGGGGACTGACTATCGCCAAGCCAGTCCAAGGCGCAAAGATCCGGTCCAAAGGCGCAAAGTTCGATAGGTCCGAGAAAATGCGCGAGGGAATGCCGGCGGCGCGGAATGTTTCCGATGGGTGGTAATCGTGTTTCAAATGTATCACGGAAGATGCAAGGTCTGTTCTCTATGGGCTACCTCAGCTAAATACGGTGGAAAGTGGCAGCGGGTGGCAGCACGGCGGCGGGCGGGATCATCTCCTTCGATCGGAGAGGCCGCGCCGTGGCGGTCCACGCTGGGCGACGCGCGAATGCGGTCGCAGAGACGACGGAGGCAATGGGGCTCGATGGGGATACGGAGGCTTTGCCTTGGTTGTCGTATGTGGAGGATGTTTCTTGCTTCTCAAAAGCCGACTGGCTCGAGAAGGGTGACGGTGTCGCGAGGAAAGGCTCGCGTGGGTTGGAATGGATCTTGTGCAGGTGTGCGAATCACAAAAAGATGCAGGAATGCGGGTCTTGGACGTCGAGTGCTTGTTTTTGTGGTTTGGATCGGAGGCGTGCAGGTGGGATACCACTGAGTTGATGGAGTTGCTTACATCGAGCCCGAGTGGGTCGGGCGGTTGCTCGTCTCGCTGAGCTCGATGCAGCCGTAGAAGCTCTTGAGGAGCTTGGCGAGCTTGCAGTTCTCCTTCTCGCAGCGCTGGATCACGATCGGCGGGCACTTCTGAAGCGCCTCCTCGAGCTCGAGCAGGAACGCGTTGAGGAAGAGCACGCGGTCCTTGACGACCCAGCGCGAGTTCTTGCCGAGCAGGCGGCCCTGCATCACGGGGAACTCGGTGGCCGTGAACACAGGCTCGAGGAACTTGGCGAGCAGGCAGCTCTGGAGCGGGTCGTTGCCGCCGCACGGGCAGCTCTTCTTGACCTCGAAGTGGCGGCGCGCGAGGCGCTGGAGCTGCAGGAACGCCGAGAAGCGGCGGTAGACGATCTCGCCGTCGCTGTTGCCGCCAAACTTGGGCTGCACGCGGATCGCGTAGTCCGTGTGCGAGCCTTCCTTGCGCGTGTCGACCACGACCGTGTGCACGGCGTTGAGCGAGATGGACGGCGGGAGCATGGTGGAGTCGGAGGTGGTGTTGTTGGGAGAACAAAGAACCGATGTGGGCTCAACGACGCGTATTGGAGAATGTTCTTGGGTGGTTTGACGTCCGCGCCGGGGGCAGCTTTGGCCCACGGCCACCCGCCCATGAAGCGCCAACACCACGACACAGAAGCGCCAACTCTTGACGGCGCGAGGGCGAAAAGGTGAAGCCGCTGATCGAGGTGTGTGCTTGCGTGCCTGCGCAGAGACGAGCACGCGACGGTGGAGATCAGGAACAAGTCGCACACCAGTCACCTCGATCGCGTCTTGCTAGAGTGCGACGGTTCGAGGAACCTCTACGGATCGATCTTTGGACGACTATCATATGCTGCAGGACAATTTTTCCACACAGGGCACTGACGGTAAGTAACGTTCTCCAGGTGATTTTGCGACAGCTGGAATATGCGATACAAGAGGTTTTGTTGGCCGCGCGGCGCGCCAGGGCTAGGCGAGCTGACGCAAGTCGGCAAGGTTGTCTCTTTTGAGCGACTGTTGGACGATCTGAATCGGGGCGGTGACGCTGTGGTTGGAAGCAAGAACACCCAAGCACCGTTTTCTGCGCCTCGGAACACCCCGAGCAAGGTGCTGAGCAAACCACCGATTCCACGACCGACTCAGATCCAACGACGCGCGTCGGCACTGGATGAGAAACACCCACAAAACCCAAAGCCATTGCGGGCGAAATCCAGCGCACGTCAAGAAACCCAAGCGTGCTGGTGAGCCACAAGATGTCGCCAAAGCCGCATATTTCGTTGAGGCGAGCGTTGAATGGCCAGCAAGACACTCGATCTGCCACAAACACCTCGGCTTTTCTTGAAAGGCCTCATGGGTTTCGAAGGAATGGTGATTGGCGAAACCGTCATGCCGACCACGGTGCCACGCGCGTCCAGACATGGCCGGTGCAGAAAGAACGGAACAAAAATGTTCCCGGATTTTGGCTGCTGGGAACCATCGAGCTGCTCCTGGGTGACTCGGATGACAGCAAAGGTCACTGGATGTATTCGAGAGTGCCGAGTTTGTTGATGGTTGGGTAGTGTTTCCGTACTTGAGATTTCCACCGCGGCATCTGGGCAACCAACGTCTGTAATGGGCAACTTGTTCTTTCGAGAACAATTTCACATGATGAACGTTCCAACCCGACATTGGCTTCCTCTGTGGCATTTCGCTTTTCTTAATGGCGGGTAGTGGAGAACCAGAACGCCAGCTCTGTGTTACACAGAGGTGGCATTCAAAACTCCCCCAACACAGTGTGTTGGGGGACCAACACACTGTGTTGGGGGATTTCTGTTCTCTGCGACGATGGGGGTATGAACTTGGTGAGCAGCGTCCAACAAGCCGTCGGTCACAGACGCCACAGCAACATGGAAGTGGCGTGCGCGCTTGTCGCAGCCAGGCGATCCATCAAGAGTCAAATGCTGTGGCATCAGTTCGATTTGAATGTGGCACGACTGCACCCGCTCCTCCTCCGGTTTGAATGAGGCACGACTGCACCCGCTCCTCCCCCCGGAGGTTGAGCCCAGCCGACAATTCCGAAATCCAAAGCTCAAAAATGGATCCAACAGTGTAAATCCGCTTTGACATTCCGCAGTTTCCATCGATCAGCGCGGTTCACTGATGAGCCGCTCCGTTCAATTACTGTCACGTTCACGAAACGGTATTTGTTCTACGGTATCGTCCGCCGCGACCTGACCACCCCACCAACAGCGTTCGTGTTCTTGGCACGAATCTCGGTGCTGGCTCAACAGGTCGCGCCACTGATGTGGCCAGCACCGCCTTGAAAGACTGAAAGATCACAAGAGCGTCGTGCGGTTGCCACCACGCCACGCGCCGCACAATTGTTCCACACGACCTGCTGGCCCACGGGTATCCAAACCACCTTGGATTCCCACGGCGGGCCGCTTCGATCTTTGACGTGGGGGCACTCCGCCTACAGGATACGAACTGTACCGTAGGTTTCTAGTAATCGACTGGTCGGTCACTCGAGCAGGCACAAAAAGGTGACTTCAAGGTCCTGTCACACGGGCCGAGGATCTGGGGGCCAAGGGCCACTCGTTTCCCGGTTCTCCCGCACTCGCTGGATCTGGCCACGTCAAAGGGAAGTTCTGCACCCAGCGCGTCACACCACGCGGTCTGTGCGACAGACACACGCGAGAACCGGGAGATTGTTCTCCGCGCGTCCCGCCAGCCACACAGCCCGAGCATGTCGCCGGTGCGATCCGGGTCACTGGATTTTGGCGTCCGGCAAGATCGGCCGTGTTTTTGGATCCTGGCGCCTCAGAACAAGTCTGCCAACTTGGCAGAATTGGCAGTGCCAAGTCGCCTTCTGAAACTGCCTCATGGTCGCACGTGCGGCAAACGTGCCGCATGGAACCGCCATCTCCTGACGCCAGTGCACCCTCTCGCGGTTCGATCTTTGACTGGTCGACGAAGCAGCGCAGCCATCTCGTGTCGATAAGAACGTTCTCCTGGGAATGATGTTCCTAACTACTCACATACTGATTTGGTACCGGTACTATACTGACAGAATCTGTGACGTGAAAATTCCTGTGTTGTACACTCCGACTCCCTCTTTAATCGAATAGTTGTAACTCAGTACATCACCATCTTCGTCCACGGCTGTTTCAAGAACGCGACTGAAAAGAATCCGGATGAGCCGCTCGGTGACGCGCGAGGCAGCGCCCGCAGGCGTCGTCACGGCGCCCACACGCGCACTCGGCGGCGACGACGCGACGCTCGAGCTCCAGGGCGAGTGGGAGCGCGTGCGGCGCCAGCGACTCGCGCTCGAAAAGCAGCAGCAGCGCGCGCGAGACGCCGATGGCGAGACGGAGAAAGGAGAATTGGTCGAGGATGACGACACCGAGCAGGCCGCCCTTGTAGCGCTGCAGGCGCCGCCATCGACCGACCCGTTCGCGTGCTGCTGCCGCCCGTTCAAACTCAAGAAACTCGGGTGCGTTATGGTCAATGAAGGATGATAGTGTGCGTGCAGAATGCTGATTTGTTGTGCTTGACAATGCAGGCAAAGCTACGTGGGTTCCGTTTCCAGTGGCATCTTGATGACTCCATACGCTCCGTCAGGCTGACCGAAATGATGTTGCGCTGATTGTAGATTCTGCGTGAGCGACGCGTGGTGGAGCGGGGCCGCGTCACGCACGAGCTCGTCCTCGTCGGTCCCCACTGGGTCGGCGTGCTCGTCACGCTGTCGATCGTCCTTGGCTGCACAGCGCTGTTCCTGCATCAACAATGCACGCTGCTGCCGTGGTACTACTCGGTGATCACGCTGGGCTTTTGTGTCATGACTTTGCACTACCTGTACGGTGTGGCGTGCAAGGACCCGGGGATCGTTTTGTCCGAGACCACGAAGAAGAAGACGTTCAAGCCAAAGCAGGACGACAACAAGACACATGAGATGGACGACCACCGAACGACGATCGCGGTAGATGACGACGACAACGAGGAGGACGCGTCGGACGACGACGAACTGGAGAATGGAAACATGGCACGCGTTCGTGGTGGTGCCACACGGCAGACTGCAGCGCCACAGTCATCTCAAAACGCCTGGGCGCCGCCGCCGAGCTACTACGCGCGGTTCAGCCCACGTGCGCGCTATTGCGACATCTGTGAGGTCTCGCAGGACGCGTACACGGAGCACTGCGACGACTGTGGCGTGTGCATCGAAGACTACGACCACCATTGCCCCTGGATGGGCAAGTGCATCGGCAAGAAGAACATGTACGCGTTCAAGATGTTCAACGTCTCGTGGGTGCTGTACGTGGTCTTCGTGCTGTTCGTGAGTATCCAGAACGTGGACTGGGGCGACATGGCCGTCCAGCGTCTCCATCGACTGTCCACGGGAGAGTGGGTGCCCCTGGGTACGACAGAGAAACCACACTGAGCGACCGTGACCATGGCAAATAATTACACGACATGAATTCTTCTATTTGCTTTGTGCGCCTCCGCTTGCCTGTCGTTCTCACTCTTGAAGCCGCGCGGCAAACTCGGGGAATTGCTCGCTGAGAACGGTCCACGAGCCGTTGCTTTCCATCGCACGGATGCTTTCGTGCAGCGCCGCGCGCGCTGGTGACTCGGGGTCCACCTCACTGGCCTCGCGGAGCACATCCAGGGCGGCTTTGTAGACCACAGGCTCAATGCGGAAGTTCTTGGAGTGGGCCGCGCTGAGCAGCGTCGCGACATCGTCCACGAGCTGGGCTGACGCCGATCGCATCAGCGCGGCGCCAAGAGTAGCTGCGTTCAACGGCACGAGCATCGGGTACTTCTCGAGCACGCCACGGAACGAAAGCTCGAGACTGCCGAGCTTGTAGCGTACCTGCTCGTCTTCCTGGTCATCCTGCTCAGCTCCACTCTTCTGGTCTTGTTTCCGAATAGCCTTGAGGTGCGCACTGATCACGTCGAACACCCGCTGGAGCGCACGCTTACTGAGTGGTGCGCTGGCGCTCGCGTGCCAGTTGTCGAGCACCGACACCATCGTCTCAAGATCGTTGTTGGACTCGCATAGGTTCAGAAGCTGCGCGTTCAAATGGTCCCGCTTGCCGGGGTGCTGCACGTCGAAGAGCTGCTCAATCTCGCGCGTGATCAGCACGTCGCGCTTACTCGTTGCGTCAGTCGCGAGCAACGCGTACAGCACCTGAGAGAAGACTTCCGCGCGCAAGGGGGCTTTGGTGATCTGTACAGTCGTGCGGAGCACCGACAACGCTACGTCAATGTCTCCCGAGCGCAGCGCCTGGAGAATCGAGTGCGACCCAGAGTGTGTGTTGCGGTCAATCACCGTAGGAAAGTTGTTCATGAGCTGCAGCACGGATGGGCACTCCTTCAGCGCAGCCTCTAGCTGACTCGGCTCGCTGTAGCGGTGCTTGTGGCGGATCTTGGCGCGATATTTGGCGACGCTCGCAAAGAGCATGGCGACAGTGTGCGGTGACGCCGGGATCTCGTTGTACTCCATCTCGTGGAGCAGCTCCATCATCTGCGTAAAGTTGCCGTCGTGGATCGCATACAGCAGCAAGTACGTCTTCATCGAGTGGTTGTCCTCGGACTCGTAAATGCGGTCGTGCTCCTTGGCGCGCATGTACAGATCCGCAATCGCGACCCGCGAGGTTTCATCCTTGGCCATGGCGACGACATGCGCGAACGACGCAGCGTCGACCGCGACGCCGCGCGTGTCCGCATCACGCAGCAACCCAACGGCAAGCCCAATGCGGCCGGCCGACGCGGCCGTGCTCACGGCGAGCGACATGCGGCGCGGGTCACGCTCGAGCGTCTCAGGGTACTGGTCAAACAGCGTGTTGAGCATGTGATGAATGGCCTTGTCCTCGGTGTTCTCGTCCGTGGGCTTGGGGTCCTGGGTCTCGTCTTCTTCCACTTCAAACTCCTCAACCATCGCGACATCCGGACGGCGCATGAGGAAGTGGAATAGTGCGTGCGAGCTCGAGTAATTCGTGCGGTACCGCTGCGTGCGCATCTCGTCGAGAATCGTCGCGACACGCGCACGCCACGACTCGTTTCCCTGGTCGCGCGCGAGCGGGTCCACGAACTTGAACGTGCACTCCATGCGCAACAGGAAATTGAGCGCGTCCGACTCGTACATGCTGAGCTGGTTGAGCCGGGTCGCGAGCTCGTGCTTGCGGTAGTGGCGCTGCATGGCGCGGAATCGCGTGGCCGGCGCGCCGCTCTGCAGCATGGCCCAGAGCACGTGGCGATGGAGCTGGAGTCGCTCGGACTGGTAGTAGGCCCACGCCGTGTTGGAGCTGCGGAACGACTGGATGCGGTTGGTCGAGAGCGCGCTGCAGTACTGCGCAAAGTGCATGCGCACGGCGTCGTACCGCTGCGCGACGCTGGCCTTCTCGAGCAGCGCGAGGAAGTGGCGCTCGCGCAGCCGCGCGCGGTGGTCGCGCAGGTACGCGAACGCGCGCAGCGCCTCCTCGTACGAGCTCTCGGGCGCCGCCAGCACACGCTCGCCCACGCGGATCGACGGCACCGTGGACTTTTCGTGGCTCTTGCGCTTGCGCGGCGGCGACGCGTCCACGGCATCGTGGGCCGCCGGAGATGAGACTGTCGCGTGGCTCTGGATCTGCGCGGAAAACGACCGGAACGACGCGGCCGGACGCGCGCGGAACGCAGCGACAGCGGAGACGCGGGACGGCGGCGGTGCGGCGCACGGAACGCGCGTTGTGGCGCGCAACGCGACGCGCCAGGAGCGCAGCATCGTCGCGACTTGAGCGAGGGGTGACGCCAATGCTGATGCTGGTGGTGTGCGTGGAAGTGGGCCGTTTGGTGGGGAAAGATGGCGTGGACCACAGGAGCGCTAAAGACACGCATTGTTCGTATCGGTTACCTTTCTGTTGTTGGCGTCCGATACAAACACCACTGGATTGGATATCATGGCGCTTTGTGGCGCCAAAATGCGAACGGCTCTGATCATGGAGTCGATGGTTGATAGCGGGGGGACACGGCAAATACGCGTGAGAACCCGCGTCTGGTGATTCAGAGAAAACTGCGTAGCAGCGATTACCGAGCTCACGTTCAGATCGGTCTTGGTTGATTGAAGGGTTCCTACAGTCCATTTCGGGGCTAAGCCCGCTACATTTTTCATATACCTCTTATAACGTATGCTCCAAAATAAACCTAATCTAGTATAAATTATATTTGTAAGCTGTTCTAGCACCTGATGACCTAGGATATTCTATATATCAGCAGCAGGCTTAGCCCCGAAATGAACTGAATTATGGAGAAAACGTCAAGACGCCTCTTGGTTTCTTCGCTACTGTATTTCCGAATCGGAAATAGTGAAGAAACCAGGAATCCGATGGGTGGCGCCTTCCCTAGAGGATTCTGGGCGTTTCCATTGGACAAAATACAATACATGTCACTGGTCACTGGATCGGGGTAGATTGAAGTTGACTTTTCAAAGTTGGGGCGGGCACATGCCGCCCCCGGCCCCCGTAGCCGACGGCAACTTGTGAAGCACTCATCCCCGGATTTCCCCTCCCGCGCCAACGCCGAGCAAACTCAGTCAAGGGCCTTCGCTCCAATGTGGGAATCTGTGCGCGCGTGGCTGCCGTCGGCCCCAGCGACTACGGCGACCCCGGCGACACCAGCGCTCCCCGACGAGGTAATCGATAGCATGGCCGCGCGCGTGGTCGAAATTCTCGGCGCGCAAGAAGCGGAACGTGCGCGGCTGCAGGAGGCGGAGCGTAAGAGAGAGGAAGAGGCAGAGCGTAAGAGAGAGGAAGAGGCAGAGCGCACAAGGCAGGAGGAGGAAGAGCGTGCGCAAGCGGAGGAGGCAGCGCGTAAGCGACAAGAGGAGGAAGAGCGTACACGAAAGGAGGAGGAAGAGCGTACACGACAGGAGATGTTTGCGCGTTTGGTCGAACTTTTTGATGCCCGAGAGGCGGAGCGTGCGCGTGAGCAGGAGGAAGAGCGAACGAGACAAGAGGAGGCAGAGCGCATCCGACAGGAGGAGGCACAGCGTACTCGACAGGAGGCAGACCGTAAGCGACTGGAGGATGTTGCGCGTGAGCGAGAACGGGATGCTCGGAGAAGTCGAATCTCGCGCTGGGTCCGCGGCCTTTGTGACTGGGTGAAGCGTATTCGTGGTAACGTCCCACCCACTTGCTGTGTGGAGCCCGAGTTTGTTCTAACCATTCGGATTCAGTCGCGAAGTTGCTCGGACTCGCGTTTCTCTGCCAGTTTGCGGTTGCCCAATTCTTCGTTGTCGAAGCGACGTCTGGCTCACGGGCCAAACTTGGCGCCGTCGAAATGGGGTTAGTTGCAATCGCGGGTTTGGGCGTCGGCTTCAACCAGAAGGCGTTCTGCAAGCCACCGAGAGAAGACCGAGTTGCGGATGGAGCAGCTGGAGCTGTGGAGACTTCTGCTAATCCCCCCGAAGATAACCCGGAACTCGTTTAGCTGCGATCTCTTCAACTAGTACGACTCTTCAGCAGCATGATTTTGAATGAACTCACCCTCAATACAATTTTGATGCATCCATTTGTTGTGTACTTCGATTTTCGTCCATGGCCTGTGTGGTCTCCAAATATGTTGCACGACTCCGAGGTAGGTGTTTGCGAGTATGAGACTGCCAACTATCATTCAACACGCTAAGGCGAAGATGTGAGCGACCAAGAGTTTGACGACTCGATTAAGCCCACAAAGCAGCGAAGGAGGCGACACCACAGTGATGACTGCTCAGCGATAAACTTCTCCATAGCCTCCAGGCCACCCTTCACGGCTTTAACTGAGATACTGGTGAGCGAGAGACCACTCACAAGCTCTCTACACCACACCCACATACAGTACCGGAGCGCGAGGGCCTCAGCCCGTGCTTGGCCCGTTTCCAGGAGTTCTTCGCATCTGTGATCCCACACAGCGCCGCAACGGACGAACTCTTGCAGCATATCGATCGTCTCCGTACCCATGAGAGTTCCTCGCCTCAAGAGAGCGTGAAGCGGCTCGTAGAGATCCTGGTGGTAGGTATTGTCAGAGGAAAGTGAATTCTAGCCAGCAGCCCAGTCGGAATTCACAGAAACCCACACTGTCTTGTCCTTGAAGATCCGCACCGTGTGCAAGCAGCAGATCCATCGCTTTGCTCTGATGTTGAAGGGCCGCGAAGTGGAGTGGTGTCCGCCCATACTGTGGGTGTGCAGGACGTATCAGCACCAAACACGAGCAAACATATGCGACGCTGTCACCAGTTGAAACGCTTATTGGACACGTACCCTGTCCCTCTTGTTGGGGTCAGCATTTGCTGCGAGCAGCATCTCCATGGTCTCTATGTGACCGCTGGATGCCGCCAAGTGGATTGGAGCATTTCCAAACTTTTGAAGTCACGTGAAAGAATGGTTACAGACGCCGAGATGTCCTCAAATTACAACGGCCGCTTAACGCACCTTGTTGGTCATTGTGTTGACATCGCCAGAGGCCTTGATCAGGGTGTGGATAACGTCGACCTTGAAGGACTGCGTCGCAAGGTACAGCGGCGTACTTCGACCCTACGCGCAAAACGTGAGTATCCACTGAAGGTGCGAGGGACAGAATCAGCTACGGGTGCAGCATACTCGATCAAATGCGTCCACAGGCGCACCGTGCGCAAGCAGAAGTTTCACGATGTCGTTGTTACCCCCCCACGACGGCCCAGTGGAGCGCCGTGAGATCAAACTAACCGGTAGACACGATCCGAGTCCGCTTAGCAGCGAACCAACCGCCGATCAAGCCACTCCATCCACGCACATGTCCGGGGATGGAGCCACACGCCCCCATGTCGATAGGACCCGCCTCCAGCAGTGCGCGCGCCTTTTCCTCGTCGCCACATCGACACGCCTCCAGCAGCTCCCACTCGCGCGTCCTGTCGTCGGCCATGTTCGAGCGCGATGTGATCCCCTGATTTGGCTGCAAGATACTCAAATCTGTTAGAAGCCCAGTTATACCTAGTTTCTAACTGTCTCGATTCGGTCGAGCGGGACAACTTTGGTGCCCAAAATGATGCGCCGCCACCAAAGGCTGCTACGGCGCGCGCCGGTGCCGCTGTGGCGCGGCCTCTCCACCGCCCCTGCCACAGAGGGCACAGCTACACAAGCGACGCGGAGAGCAGGCTCTCGTGCGGATTCGGACGGCGCTGTGCTGGCGGCGCTACGCGTCTTCCACGCGCGCCATGGCCACGCCGTCGTGCCGCCCCGGTTTGTCGTGCCTACGGCGACCAGCGAGCGTGACGAGGGGAGCGGAGACAGTCTCCAGTGGCCAAGTAAGCTGGAAGGCGTGAAGCTTGGCGATGCGCTCCGGCGGTTGTGGACCACGGCGCGGAGACCGGGGGCCGAGGCGATCGTCAACGAGCTCAGTGCGCTTGGCGTGGCGCTCCCAGAGGACGACGAAGACGACGTGGCCGGCTCGTACAAGGTGTTCTACTGGCGGGCGACGGTGCTCGCGGCTCTCCGCGCGTACAAGTCTATCCACGGCGACCTCTACGTGCCGCGGACGTTCGTGGTGCCGGCGGATCAACCGCCAGCGCTATGGCCACTCCCGACGCGAGGGCTGCGACTCGGTCAGCAAGTCCACTTATTGCGTAAGAAAGCAGCGGACGATGAAGACCGGATCCCAGAGTACCAGCACGATGCGCTGGACGAGATCGACTTCGCGTGGGATGTGATGGAGCACAAGTGGACCACGCGGTTCTTGCCGGCGCTCACGCGGTACCACGAGCTCCACGGCCACTGCAACGTGCCACAGAAGTTCACGGTCCCCAGTCCACGTAACCCAGACCAGCACGACGCTGCCACGCTCGAGCAGTGGGCAGACCTGCCGCAGTGCCACGGCTACCGCCTGGGCTCGGCCGTGAACAAAGTGCGCCGCGGCGACTCGTTCACGCTCCAAATCGTGCGGTACTTTGACGACCTCCAGGCGCTCGGCTTCACGTTCAGCAGCTTTGATCGCAACTGGAACGACAAGGTGCTCCCGGCGCTCGAGACGTTCTACGAGATCCACGGCCACAGCCACGTGGGCGCGTACTTTGAAGTGCCCGAGGACGATCCACGATGGCCGCGTGCGACCTGGGGCATGGGGCTCGGCTTCATCGTGCAGAACATTCGCAGCCGCGGCGACTTTTTCCCGCAGATCATGCGCGACGCCGACCGACTCGAGGCCATCGAGTTTGTGTGGAACCGCGCCGAGGTCAAGTGGAAGCAAATGGTGCTGCCGGCGCTCGAGACCTTCGTTGCCCTCCACCGCCACGCACGCGTGCCGGCCAGTTTCGTCGTGCCACGCGAGTCGCCGTGGCCGCGGGACGCGTACGACCTCCGGCTTGGGCGGATTGTCGCGATGCCGTCGGCGCGCAACCGGTTCGCCAACTACATTGAGATCGACCGGAAGCGCCTCGAGCAACTGGGCTTGAACTGGGCGTTTATGGAGCAAGATGACGACACGTACGAGAGCGACTCGGACCCGAATGATGATAGTGACAGCGAAGGTGGAGAGAGCGATAGCGACAGTGATGACGATGAGATGAAACGTTAGATAGCACAGGAGAGTAGCGCAACAAGCTTTAGCGAGACACCTCAACAGCGTAGCCGTTTCTTGTCAAGGTCTCATATATCTCCCAAAAGTGATCTCCAAGAACAAAAAGAAACAGGCCCGAAAGCGAGAACAACACCACCAGAAAAATATTGATCGAATAGCTGGATCAGGCGGGGGGTGGGAGCGACGCGCCGACTCATTTCACGAGCCGAATTAAGCCGATGTTGTCGAACGCTCAGCACCAGTGTCGACTGGACTGGCGTGCCGCTGCAGCGACATTCTCAGTCCCCAGTGCGAGCGTTGCGACGACATCGGCACGGCATTGGAAGTTGGCACAGTCGGACTTCGCTCCTGTCGAAACGGGTCGGGTCGAGTCTGGTACAGTAGTCACGAAACGGGTCTGGATTCTCACGCGGGTTGGCCATGGACCGATCGGTTATCAGCCGAGAGCTCTACCGTCGGAGCTGGGGAGATCCCCGAAAAAGCAGCGTTTTGGCGCCGCGTTCAGTTCCTTCCCACAACTGGTTGTCGGATACATAGGCTATTCTGGTTGTTGGGCGAGTATTCACCTCAGCGGGGAATCGACCGCGCATAAGCACTATGGACTGTATTTGCGCCGCGGGGTCCATGTCCCTAGAAGCCGTCCCGTATTGATGCCATAGACAGGAGAGTCACCACGTCGAAGCGCCTCCAACTCATCGCCACGTCGAGCACGACGGCGTCGTCCGTGTCTAACTTACCTATTGGGCTGGACCAACGAAACGATGGAAACGATGCTCGTGATATATCACCATCGATGGCTGCACTCGGGTGGCATTGGACCATTTACACCCGATTGCCGTCCGCTTGGGTCCAGTTCACTCCGCTGATCACCCACGCTTGTGACCCAACGAACGCAATCGAAGTCGTCCTCGTAGCGTCCCGCGCGCTAGCCTTCCGTAGCCCAGAGAGAACGTGCGGACGTCGTGCCACTCCAAGGCCGTGCGGCGTGGCGCGCCGTCGCTGCTTCTCCAACGGCGGTCTCTCGAACGCCTGGCCGTCGTTCGAGACCGCTGGCGGCGCTGCAAGCGCAAGGCAACGTGCTCATGGATCGCCACTCGCCGAAGAAACCGTCGATGCTCTTCGCGCGGTTCGTCGAGCCCGCGGAGCTCACGCACGAGAGCGTGCACGTCGCCGCACGGCTGCCGTGCGAGATCAAGCTGCCCGACCCGGGGTATTGCTACTTGACGGCCACGCCGCTTGCGGTCGACAACGCGTCGTTCACTGTGCGCCCGAAGGAACTGGCGCTATGGGAACTCACCTGCATGTTGTGATATTCTGCCAGCATGATCGTGGTGAAGAGTTGAGGCAGGGAACGCCAACATCATGCATTTTGTGTGGTCTGCTCGGGTGGCTCACGACGCAGAAGGCGTCTCCTTGAGATCGAACGCGATGGAGCAGATCCCTGGGTGTTTCGCCTTTTCCCTCTCGGCTTATGGGTGCTCCATCTTGTTCTTCCCACGCGTGCCGCCTCCGCTGGGTTTGCTGTACCAGTAGCGCCTTATGCTGACGATGTCCAAGACGGGGAAAGGTAACGAAAATGGGAATCCACTGGGACAAGTTAAACCGATCTTGCCGCCAAACCACCCGGTATACACCCCTATCCCTTGTACTCACGTCACTCCTTTGGCGGCATGTATACCGCGCTTGTATTCGGGTTGTATACAGTTCACTGTGTTTCCGCTGCTGACAAACACCATTTCCCCCCAAGGGCGGAGAGACGCCACCTTCCTCTCTCTCTCTCTCTCTCCTCCGATGAGCGCCGCGGGCGACGTGCTGGCCGCGTGTCCGATCACCGACAGCTCGCCGGCGTGCTACACGGCGTCGTGGTACCTCGTGTGGGACCAGGTGCGCTACTGGGGGCTCTTCCAGCTGCCGATCCTCGCCATCTCGGTCGTCTACGAGTGGCTCGAGCTCTCCAACGACCGGCGCCTCGAGCGCCTGCGCACACTCTTCGACGCGCCGATTATCAATGTCGCTGTACGTTGTATTCCCATGCATGCGTTCGGTGGATACTGGCGAGTGGGGCGGAAAACTGAACGCGCACGTGTCCGTTTGTTTACGCAGAATTATATTTTCCAAGTCGTCGCGTGTGTCTACGTGTGCATCGCCTGGGGTACGAATGCGCGCAAGTGCTTGGAGATGCTGGGCAGGACACTCATGTTCATTTTGATTATGTGTAGTGGTCCGTGGCGGTGCGCTCTCCGTGAGTTTCTCCTCGTGGTCGGTCGAGTCGTTTCTGCTCATCTTCACAGCCGTGGGCTACGGCATCCGGTGGATCGCGGCCAAGCACAAGTACGTTTTCCTCGGCTTATGCAAAGGAGACTGCATTACGCTGATTGCCTGGTGTTGTATACAGAGTCCGATTTACGGTGCAGCTCCACAGCCTGCTCGACTTGCTCTCGCTGATCTCGCACTTCACGATCTCGTTCCAAACGCACCCCGTGGACGGGCGCGAGCGGCGCTCGTGGCTCGACTTTGGCTTCTTGCGGACGTACATTCTGTACATCGTGATCGATCATTTGTTTACGCGTTTTAAGCACAAGACCTTCGCCACACAGGTGCTACTCGTGATCTTCAAGGCGTTTTGTCTCGTGTTCTTCGCAGCCTGTGTGCTGTTCTCGCTCGAACGACTCGGCGACTTGCCGTACACAAACAGCTTCCTGCTCCACGTCTACAAATGCAGCAAGACGGACGGCTCCAACTACATCCTCGTGAACAACGTGACGGGCACGACGGAATATCCAGATTGCGCCGAGACCTGGAGTTTCTTCTCGTCGATCTATTTCATGTTCGTGACGGTATCGACCGTCGGCTACGGCGACTTTAGCCCGAAGACTGTGCTGGGTCAGTGCATGGTGTGTATCATCATCGTCGTGGGCATCTACACGTTTGCCAAGGAATCAGCCGCGTTGTTCAGCATTTACGGTGACCAACGAAGTGGGCGAGTGCGCTACAACGTGTCGCGTAATACGGCTCACGTGATCGTCACAGGAAACCCGTCTGCTGCTCAGATGAAAGACTTCATCCGCGAGTTCTTCCACCCGGATCATGATGCGATGTTTGACAATATCGGCACTCCCCCAGAAGCCGCGACCACAGAAGACGCCGCGGATGTTGACGAAGCAGCGTACCGACGGAGCATGGGTGACTCGCGACGTGACACGGAGTCTGGATTAGAGGAGGGCCGGCCAGACAAGAAGCGAGTCGTATCAGGCATCGGATCGGATGACCCAGTAACGACGTCGCGCAGTGAGAGCGAGGCAGGCGTACTAGCAACCAAGTGGATGCAGCGCAGAGGAGCCAATCGTGTACGCGAGACTCACATCGTCATCCTGATGCGGTTTGACGAAGACGGCGGTGGTGATGATGGTAGTGGAAGCCCTGGTGATGGAAGCTCCGCCTCTTTCCAAGAAGAAGTGATGCGATTTGTCGATGAAAATCCTCGCTACAGCAAGCGGGTATTCCTGATTTTCGGCTCCTCGCTACGAGCAAAGGATCTGGAGCGAGCACGAGTGCAAGAGGCGATGGCTGTATTCTTCCTGCCCAACAAATTCGCGAATGATGGTAGCCGAGAAGACGCCGCGACGGTGCTCAGAGTGCTTTCCGTCTCCCAGCAGGTGGATCGAGAGCAGACTCAACTCTTCGCGATGCTGGTCAACTACGAGAATCGAATGCTGCTGGAAGCTGCTGGGCTTCGCAGCGAAAACCTCGTGTGTGCTGATGCGCTGCGTCTAGGTCTCATGGGTTTGAGCTGCCGATGCCCGGGTCTATCCACTCTCATCTCCAATTTGATCACCAGCAGAAGTGCAGAATTGCCAATCGACTCGAACTTGACTGGTCTTGTGAAGCCGTGGATTCGGGAGTACGTCACTGGCGCCGGCAACGAAATCTACTCCTGCATCCTCGCCGACTTTTTGCAGGGCATGACGTTCACGCAGTGCACGCAGCGGATTCATAGACAGTCCGACGGGCAGGTGCTCCTCATCGCCGTTGAGCACCAGAAGGAGACATTTTTTAACCCCGGTCATTCTTTTCGGATTCCTCGAAACTGCCGTGCTTTCTTGATTGCGGAATCCCTGACGGCTATTGCTCCTTTCTCGGTGCCGACTCCGTCATCCATGCAAACTCGCAGATCGACAGTGTCGGGCTACGATGGTGGTGAAGGTCCAAGTCAAACCATTCAGCGCAGGCTCGTCGCACGTGCCCGACGTGCGCAACACAACGTCGAGAGGCGCCTACCGCAAGACGTTCGCGACTATGTTCTTCGGTGCGGAGGAAGCATTTCATCCTTTCAAGCGCCGTCTCATCCACCGGCAGGACTGATCATTCAAGGTGGCCATATCGTTGTATGCAGCAATATCGGTAACGAAGGTGCCGGAGGAGCTCGATCAATTTCTCGACTCGTCAGCTTTTTGCGACCTCTCCGAGCAGCTCACATTGAGCGAATCGTCCCTGTCGTGATCGTCGACTCCGAGAAATTTGACGCGATGTCGTGGCTCCAGCTGAGTGAGTTTGGAGCGGTGTACCACGTGATTGGCTCGCCCCAGAAGCACCAAGTACTTGTGAATGCTGGAGTTTACACGGCGTCGGCCATCGTAGTGCTTGCTCAAGGAAATGAAGAAGGGTACGACGACTCAAAGGCGATCTTCAACGCCATTTTGATCAACGCCGCTCTTCAGCAGAGCAACATCTTCACGATTATCGAGTTGCGCGACGTGCACAATAACAAGTTTCTCGATCCGGTGCATAGCTTCAGCTCAAGATCTGCTGCCGACATCCTGGACAGTGACAATCAACATGCACACGAGTATCTCCAGGCTGTTGCCAGCCAAAGCCCGTCGGTTTCAGCAGCCTCGCCCCATCGCACGTTTGCAAGCCACCGAGTGTCGACCCTCAGCCATCCATCAAATGGATATCGCGACAGTTCACACAACGCACGCTCTCATTCTGTGGCCAAAAAACAAACCTGGTGGGATTATCAAAAGCGAAACGTGCGAAGAATGGCATTCTTCGTGCGTGAGTTCTTCTGGGGAAGTCTGCACAACGCTGCCACAAGAATGCAAGGAACGACTCAAGTGGATGTCGCCGCTGCGCTGGACGACTTGCTGAATAGTGACGACAACGACACGTTCTTTCAAGAGCGATTCATGTATGGGGCATTGTTCCCAAGTTACGTTGCCGACGACTTGCTCATCCAGAGCTTCTTCAACCCATCCCTCAACGAATTCATCCGCAAGATTCTGGACGGCACAAGCTGCTTCATGCTCTATGATCTGCCGAAGGAGTGGCGTCATGGCACACGTACGTACGGCGAGCTCTTCGATTACATGACATCCGGTATTGCATCGGCATTGCCAATTGGTTTGCTACGCGCCAAGGACGGATACAGTGGTGCACCTCACCCGTACGTTTACACGTCCCCATCCTCGTCGACTGTTCTGCATCATGAAGACAAAGTGTTTGTTCTTATCGACGTGACTTCTATCCACCGAGTTGCCAACAAACTTCAGCGTCGATTCCGCAGCCGGCGCCAAGCAGCCAAAGCAGCAGCGACTGCAGCAGGGACTGGAGGAGCTCCATCTCCATCGACGACGAGCAGCGAGCATGCTGGGTTCGCTGATACAGTAACTGCTGTCCAGGAACAAGTGGCGTCACCTAGTGCATACGCCTGAAGTCAGAATTGGTGTGTAACGCGATAATTCACGGACTTTCGACCCCGTAGCGAAAAGATTCAGCCTCCAATGTGGTACGGTGATTTGGCGCTGTGGTTTCACTAGGATTTGTCGTGTATGTGGTATCCGTCCTAAGTGGGAAATGTGACGATGCAGTTTGCGTAAGGGCCAACAGGGGCACAAGGTTTGGTAAGGAATACTGCGAGTGCGGATTTCTCTAGTAGTATCAACCCTCACACTTGACGAATACTCTTCCATGTTTTGCTGTAGACACGTACGGACCATGACTTTGAAGGCAGTGTCTATCTGTCAGGGGACACGCTCTTGCAGGTGGAGAAATCGTCTTCCTCAGAGCAGAAGAAAAGGCGGGTCATTCACATGGTAGTTTTTTTGCTTGGTAGACCCTGCCGTAGTCTGTTATTTTTTACGAGTTGTCAACGACGTAGGTCCGCGCTGTGCGTGTGCTCGCATAGTACCCATCCAGCCTCGCATCGGTGAACGCCGTCCGTCCATTGAGCACGGTTTTGCCGTCGATAAAGCGGTCACACGGGTAGCCGCCCTGAAACGTGTACTGGAGATTATTGGCGCGCCGCCCCTGAGGGCCGCGATAGTTGGCCGGGCAGTCCTCACACTCGCTCTGCGTCTGGATCCCAATCTTCATTGAGTACTTGCCCAGCGGACACGGAGCAGTACACGCACTACTCGTCAGCCCAGGTGACGAGCCGTACACGCCCGCCGGACACGGTTTGCAGTCGACCGCACTGGTCGCGCCGAGTTTGTCTTGGTACGTTCCCTTGGGGCACTTTGCGGTGCAGTCACTTGATGTCAAGCCTGGACTATCGCCGTATACGCCCCGTGGGCAGAGCCGGCACTCGCCCAGGGACGTACCGCCGCCTGGCGGTCGGTACATCCCCTTGGGGCACCTCACGGGCCCCGGCTGCACCCCCATGAGCATGCGGACTACGCGAGGAATACCACCGGGTCAAAAGCTTTCTCGCTAACCCCTGTCCAGCCGAAGGTACGATAGACTCACCTTGGACACGTTCTCTAGCGACTCCATATCGCAGGGATGTGACGGCGCTGTGTGACTGATGGCTGAACGCGTGCTGTTCGTAGACTACAACAATCCACGCATCTGTGAGTGAGCCACGACCAGAGAAGTGACGAGCGGACACGCGTTTAACCGTACGAAGGAAGAGTGCTCCATTGCCTATAGCAAGCATGACGATCAAGAGCGTGCGCAGCGCGAACGCTAGCGACACGTGCTCTGGGTCGAGATCCCGCGACAGCTCGCTCATGGTGACGGCCCCGGCAAGTCTGTTCGTCTTGGATCCCGCACAACAGTGCGTTCGGTGTCGGTTGACGGCGGCTCGCCACGTTTGCAAATATATCGAGAAGGAAACCAGGCATCGCGTACACGTGATTCGTCTATTTTACGGCTATTATTCCAAGAATACGAATGTTCAGGCCATTCTAGCAACGGGCGACACGTTCCATGGCATCAAGAATCAAGTCGGTCGAGTCGAACTCAGCGCACATCTCCTCGACCTGTGCCGGCGAGACGCGGCTCGAGGCGCGTGCGAAGATGCTCTCAAGGCGAGCCGTGTGAGCGTCCGTGAGCGTCGCCATGGTGTAGTACTCGATCATCTGGCGCACCTGCGAGGCATTCATGTACGACAGGAGCAGCTTCTTGTTTACGCGGCCCGGACGGATGAGCGCCGGGTCGAGCTTCTCTGGGTGGTTCGACGTCATGATGATGACTCGGGCAGGGCAGTCGATCACGCCGTCCAACACGTTGAGCAAGCCGGCGAGGTTGAGCTTAGCATTCTTTTTCTCGTCCTCCATGACAAGCTTGATCATCATCGACATGAGCTTATCGTCGTCCGACTTGAAGTCGCTCTCCTTGGTCTTCTTCTTCTTCGGCTTCGCAGCCTCCTGCTCCTCGTCGCTCTTCGCTTCGTCTCCCTCCTCCGACATGGTCTCCTCGGCCTTCTCCGTCGTCTTGGCGGCCTCCTCCTCCTCTTCGTCATCGTCCGTGCGCTTGTTCACAATCGACGACGCGCAGTCGATGTCCTCCATCACGAAGATGACGTCCTTGAACGAGTACTCGACCGGCGAGTCAAGGCCCTGCACCGCGAATTTGAGGTCGAAGATCGCATCCATCAGCTCCTGGTTCGACTTGATCTTACCCAAGTTGATCGTGACGATGTGGCGCTTCATGTGCTGCGCAATCGCCTTGATGAGACTGGTCTTGCCCGTGCCCGGCGGGCCGTGGAGCAGGAACCCAAGCTTGTACGGGAAACCTTTGATGCCAAACTTGCCGGTCTTGTTCGAGAACTGGTCAAGCAGCTGGAGCACCTGCTGCTTCTCGTCGAAAAAGAGGTTCTCGAAGGTCTTTTCCTCGCCCAGCGCGTACCGCTTGTACGCCACAACCTGCTTATCGGCGTCCGACTGCGAGGCCTTCGAGCCCGACTGGATGTAGAAGTAGCGCGAGTTGTCCTCCTTCACCTTGCGGCGCTCGGCCTCCTGGTAGTTGGTGTACGCTTTGTCGATGAACGCATCGATGCGGTCCGAGCCGTCCTTGAGCTTGGACGAGAAGCGGAAGACAACCTTGGTCTCGGTCACGCCCTTGCGCTCGCCCGGGTTCTCGGGCGTGATCACCTCGTGCTTGAAGCGGATGCCCTTCTCCACCTCGATCCACGTGTTGATCATCGGCAGCGCCTCCACGCTCAGGTTCTCGACGCCCGAGTAGTCGTAGCTGTCCTCGTCGTCCGAGTCGTACTCCGACGACGCACTCGTGACTGAGCCGCTATCCTCGTCGTCCTTGTCGCCGGCATTGCTCTCGCTCGTGCGCGGCTTCTCGAGCAGCTCGTACTTGGCGTCCTTGTTCTCGAGGTTGAGCACGTCCGAGAGGTACAGCGAGATGGCCTTCTGGAGCAGATGGTTCTTCTGCTCGTAGTCCCAGACCTTGTGGCCGTCGCGGTTGTAGCGCTGCGTGATCTCGATCGTGCGCTCGACGTCCTCCTCCTCCTCCGACTTCCAGATCCACGCGAGTAGCGGCGCGAACACCGTGAGCGAGCCGTCGCCGCCGTTCTGCAGCAGCGTCACGAGCTGCTGGATGAGGATTGGCACGAGCAGACAGAGCAGCGCGTCCAGCACGAAGAAGCCCGTGCGGTAGCCCTCGAGCAGCGCCAGCAGATCCACGGGCGTGTGCGGAGTAGGCGCCGCGCCGCCGAGCATCGTCATCGAGTCGAGCGGCGCGATAGGCGCAGTGTTGGTGATGGTGGGGGCGACGTCGGCCATGAAGAGAGCTGGTGGTGTTGAGGGTGGTGGTTGCGACCAAGTGAATTGGAGAATGAGGACGCTGGAGCGAGAGGCTGCTGGCCGCGTCACTTGGAGGCGTTGAAGTCTACAGTACACCTGGAAGGGGCAGGGAGAGCAAGACGATGCCTGCAATTGGACCACGCCTCCTACGAGTCGAGCCAGAGCCCGGCTCCGCGGCTCCTACCGGAGCCCGAAAAACCTCGCGAGCAAGGCTCTCGAGGTGTAACGGGCTCTGGATAATTATCGACTTGAAGGGGGGAGCCCGCGTTAAAATCGGTTAGGGCTCCCCAGGCTCGTATTTCATGCGGGGGATTGGACAATATTTGAAGCCCTACCATTCGCCATAAGTGGTGCCACAAACTCTCTGCCCTGTGGAAATATTTCCCGATGCGCTGGCTGCGCCAACTCACATCCTCCAAGGAAGGAGGCCACCAAAACATGCTTACGAGTGCTTGCACTGCTCTCTTCGCCCGTCAAGAAAGTGGCGAGGATGGCAGTGTCCTCGCAGGCTCCTCGTGCCTGTAGATTGTGTTGAATCGAGTGTATTGAGCGCAATCAATGTACTCTAATATCTTGGGCCATGTAGGATCTTAGAGCATCGCCAATGCAGTGAACTCGAAGGTGACTGGCCGGGATCTTCGTCGTTCTCGGGAGTCCGTGGAAACGCGGGCGTGTAGCTGAATGCCAGCAATGCTGATAGCAAGCTCGACGTCGGCATATACGAGCGACGGGGCCGTCCAACGGTCCTTGACGCGTTAGGACATCGCCTTTCAGCCTCCGCTGGAGATTCAGACCAGGCACGCTCAGAGCAGTCGTGCCTATTGAGGACGCCAAAGGCGCCATAAGATTGGTCGTTGCTTTGATAACTCCATGATGTTGGGTTGCCCACAGTAGCAAGGCTGGATGTGCACCATTGACTGTGGGTGAGCGCCGCATGCCTTTTCGTGAAAGATTTCACTTTTTCTTCGCAACTTCAACGAGCCATCACAATCATTATCGCCAATTAGAGCACGGAGCCCACGAGCTTGATGTGTGCAACGAGCCGCAGGCGTCCTGCTGACCATTTGGTACGAGCTCAAAGGGCAGAGCCACGAGACGGGCTCTGTATTTTCGTACTTATGGCGGGAGAGCCCGTTTTTCTGAGAACGTGGGCTCACTGACTTTGGTGAGAGCTCATTATTCTGAGAAAAGTGGCTCCCACCAGCGCGGGCTCGTGGAAGGCTTGAATTGGACCACGACCTTCGGTGGACGAGACGGAGAAGTGTTGGGTACACGCCTTGCGGGCTTTCCAGGCGCCAGCGTGGCCAGGTGGTGACAGTCAGCTTCCCGTGGTCTCGAGAGTGCTGGTCTCTTTCCGCCAATTTATATCCAATGAGGTGCATTCATGTCTAACCCACGCTGTATTGTAGCCAATCAACACGACCGACGAAGTGAGACTGAATCAGCTGTCAGCACTGAGTGTTGGTCATTTTGGCGTCCGGCTGGTGGCGTGGCTCCAGAAGGAGCCTGGTCTCCACATGCGACGCCGCTGAGAAGACCTTCACTCGCGCGCCGGTTCTGCCGCCCTTCTGCCCGTTGCGCTCCCCTTCCCCGTTGGCGCGTCGCTGTTGGCCACGGACGAGCCCGCGTCTTCGACAAAGCGCATTGGGTACATCACAAACATCTCATGGGTGCCCACTGGGACCCACGTAATTACTGTCGAGCTCCTCCTTCCAATTTCTTCGATGGTGTCTGAACTCACTCTGTCGCCATTCCCCCATTTGCCCACGACCGCGCACCCTCGACATCCACCGCCATCATGAGCTCCACGGCGATCGAGTTCGGGCTCATCAACACGCTGCGCACCAACCACCTCGTGGTCGATGCGCTGCTGTGCATGATCGTGCCCATGCTTATCCAGCGCCTGATGGCGTACATGCAGAACTCGCAGACCTCGCTCTGGTCGCTGCTCAAGAACTTGCTGTTCCCGCCCAAGCCGACGACGTTCGTCTCGCGCGAGATCGAGTCGTCGCAAAAGTTCAATCGGTACGGACTCGTCTGGGACGATGAGCAGAAGAACAAGATCCTCCAGAAGGCGCTCGCCGTGTACCTTGCCGAGTTCATCGACATGCGCAACAAGAACGCGCGCTGCGAGCTGATCGAGAAGCCCAAGAGCAAGCAGAAGGCGGCGATCGCGGCCAAGCGGCTGACGACGGACGAGGACAACGACGACGTGTCGGACACGATCTCCGAGTCGAGTGCGACCACGGCCACGTCCAGCGCCGACGGCGACGCCGTCGAGACCAAGCCGCTCACGCAGGCCGAGCGGCTGAACATCGAGGCGCTGCCGCCGCTCGGCGACTGGATCGAAGTGGGCGACGGCGTCGAGTTCCGCCACGAAGATATCACGCCCGAGAACGGCGGTGGTGACGACAAGATGACGAGCAGCGTCAAGGAGTGCAAGACCAAGTACGTCCTGCGCGCCTCGGGCGCCAATGCGTCCAAGCGCATCGACACGATCGTGAAGAAGGCGTTCGAGGAGTACCGCGCGCGCGAGCGTGCCAAGTGCAAGACCGACAAGGCGCGGTACTTTTACATCCAATCGGGCACCAAGGCCTCGCAGTCCGACTCGAACCAGCAGGTGCTCGCGTACAAACGGTACGCGCTGGGCGAGGAGAAGACGTTCGAAAACTTGTTCTTTGACGACAAGCCGCAGGTGCTCTCGCTGCTGGACGACTTTGTGGCCAAGACAGGCAAGTTTGCGATCCGTGGGTTCCCGTACAAGCTCGGCTTCCTGCTCCACGGCCCGCCTGGCACGGGCAAGACGAGTCTCATCAAGGCGATTGCTCAGTACACCAAGCGCCACATCGTCACGATCAACCTGTCCAAGATCAAGACAAACCAGGAGCTCATGGACGCCGTGTTCGACCTCAAGTTCGCGGTCCAGGACCAGGACCTGCCCGTGTCACTCACGTTCAAGGACGTGGTGTTTGTGATGGAGGACATCGACGCCGCGTCCAAGATCGTGAGCTCGCGCGAGAAGCCGTCGCTGAGCGGCGCCAAGGGCGAGCCCAAGATGCCGCCGCTCGGGCGCGCTGAGCGTATGGTGGACAGCCAGAAAAAGGCGATCCAGCCGGACGGCGACGACGATGACCTCATGGAGACCATGATCGGCCCGGCGCTCAAGCCCAAGGACGATGGCGACTGCCTCAACCTCTCCGGCCTGCTTAACGTGCTGGACGGCGTGATCGACTGCCCTGGACGTATCGTGATCATGACGACGAACCACCCGGAGAAGCTTGATGCCGCGCTCATCCGCCCGGGACGCGTCAACAAGCAGTTGCTGCTCTCGCACATGAACGCACGCGGCGCACAGGAGATGATCGAGTACTACTGCCTGACGAAGCTCACAGAAGAGCAGAAGCAGCGGCTCGAGGACGTGTTCGCGGTCAACGCGCGCAGCAAGAAGCCGTTCACGCCGGCCGAGGTCGAGGAGTTCTGCGCCGAGATGGACGACGCCGAGTCGGTGCTCGGCGCGCTCGCGCGCCACGCGACCACGCGCGAGCCGACATTTTGAGCATGTAACGTTAGCAGTTTTTGGCGCCGAGTGGCTGGACTACTTTATATACGAATAGCGATGTGATCTTGGAAACCGATTTCCCGTGCATATGCGTTGATTCCTCTGTCCGCTAAAGAGAGTCGCCCAAATATTGACCCAATCAGCGTAGCTGACGACCGCGTAGGAAAGAACGGGATGACTCACCAAAACGTGGCTCGATCGGGGATCTCCCCAGCTCCGACGGTAGAGCGCTCGGCTGATAACCGATCGGTCCCCGGATCGAAAACCACCCCCGAGGACGGCGTGGGGTTTCCCCCCCGACCTGTGACTACCTGGTAGTGACGCCCGATGTGGCGGGCCGGAACGAAACCACACAAGACCAACGACCCGCGCGAGAATCCAGACCCGTTCCGACCCGAGAATCCAGACCCGTTTCGACATTCCAGACCCGTTTCGACAGGAGCGACGTCCGGCTGTCCCAACTCCCAATGCCGGGCCGAATGTCGTCACAGCGATCGCACCGGGGATTGAGGATGTCGCTGCAGCGGCACCCCCAGTCCAGTCGACACTGGTACGACTGTTAGTGACATGCAATCGGCTAAATTCGGCTCGTGGAGTTAGTCGGCTCGTCGCCCCCGCCCTTTCCGACTGTTCCAGAATCGCAACTTTTGAGTGTCATCTTGTTGGGATCCATAGATCACTTCGTGGGAACCCATTCTTTTGTTCTGGTGTTGTTCTCGCGTTTGGTTCTTTGTGTTTTGTTCTCGAAAAACATGTTCTGTGAGATAAATGAGACTTTGCCCATTCGCCTCCTCGAGAAAGTGGTAGGGAACTATGTGTATTTTTCGCTGTTTTCTCAGGTTTAGAACGCAGCGGCGTGCGAGTCGCTGGCTTTGCGCTCGAGCGCCGCGACGGCGTCCGCGAGCTGGTCGTGCTCGGCGCAGATCTCCTCCACCTCGGCCGGCGTGACGGTTTCTGGCAGCGCGAGCACGCGCGTCTCGAGTTCCTCCGGGAGCTGGGCATCGAAATAGTACTCGAGCATCTTCTGGATCTGCGCCGGCGGCATCCAGGCCAAGTGGATCTTCTTGTTCACGCGACCGGGTCGGATCAGAGCTGGGTCCAGCTTCTCCGGGTGGTTCGTGGTCATGATCACGATGCGTCCAGGGCAGTCGATCACGCCGTCCAGCACGTTGAGCAACCCGGCCAAGTTGAGCTTTTCCGTGCGGTTCGAGGACGCGACCAGCCCTTGCTCGACGAGCAGCTCCTCGTCGCCCAGCAGCGCCGCGAGCAGCATCAGCGGCTGCGCGGCGTCGCCCTTGGTGTCAGGCCGCACGAGCACAGCTGGTTCGTCCGCCAGTGGGTCCTCGTCCGCGCGGTTCTTGACCACAGACGTCGCGCAGTCCACGTCCTCCATCACAAACACGACGTCTTGGAACGCCAGCTTGATGGGCACCGACACGCCGCGTACCGCGAAGCGGAGGTCCGTCATGGCGTCCAGCAGCTCCTGGTTGGTCTGGATCTTGGCCAGCGAGATGGACACGATGTGGCGCTTGGTGTGCTGCGCGATGGCCTTGATGAGACTGGTTTTCCCCGTGCCTGGCGGACCGTGGAGCAGCAGTCCGAGCTTGTTCGGGAAGCCTTCGATCGCGAACTTGCCGGTCTTGTGCGTGAAATCGTCCAGCAGCTTGAGCACCGTGGGCTTCTCGTCGAAAAAGACCGTGTCGAAGGTCTTCTCCTCTCCCAATGCGTACCGCTTGTAGGGTGGTGCAGTGAATTTCTTGGCCCCCGGCTTGTCGCCGGCGCCGCCGTCGTCCTTGGTGAGCCCCGTGCTCGTGTCGCGCACGTACATGTACCGCGTCGCGTCGCCCTCGACCTTGCGCTTCTCGACCGCGCGGTAAAACTCGAACGCACGCGCCACCAGCGCACGCATCTTCTGCGGCGCGTCATCGGCGCGCGAGCGCAGCACAAACTTCTTGCGGACCGTGCGCACGTACTGCTTCTTCTGGTCCACACGCACGAGCTGCTCGTCGTACTTGATCTCGACGTCGCTCAGATCGAGGTCGCCGTCGCTATCGTCCGTTTTGCCGCCCAGTGGGATCCAGCGGCCGATCGGCACGAGCGGCAGCACGCTCAAGTGCGCGAGCTCGCGGTTGCTCTCGAGCAAATGCTGCACCTGCGACGGGCGCTTGGCCAGCAGCGCGTCCTCACGGAGCCGCGCCGCGAGCGGCTCGGTCTGCGCCGTGACGAAGAGCCCGTAGCGCCCGTTCTGGCCGTCGAGACTCACGCGCTCAGCGACGTACATGCTGACGGCCCGGAAGAGCAGCTCGCGGTGGTCGTTGTCCTCGATGGCCTTGACGCCTGTGCCCTCGACCTCGCCACGGTACCCGTGGTGCTCCACGAGCTCGATCGTGTGGGTCGTGAACGAGCGCCCGCCGGCGAGCAGGTCGCCCACGCGCTCGCGCACCAACTCGCCCAGCGACTTGAGCGTGTGTGGCGACTCGCGCACGCGCTCGAGCGAGAGCGGAACGGCTGCGCAGAGCGCGAGGTCGCGCATGGGGTCGCCCGTGCGCAGCGCCGACATGATGCCCAGCTCAGTCGCGACGCTGGAACGCATGGTGATGGAGGATGGAGTGTGAGAAGGCTGGCTGGTGTTCGCTCCAGGCGGAGAATCGTAGAATGGGAGGCGCGCCAACCCAGGTCCATTCGCTCCAACCCCATCGCCGTCAGCCGATGCGTACCAGACGGAAGGACTCTCGACGAAGGTCTCACTTGCTGGATCGCAGTCTCACTCTCACTCTCCTGTGTTCTCACTGTTCTCAGGTGAAGCCACGAGTGAACGTCACCCACGCACCCACCAATGATGTTTTACCGTACAGTGATGCCTGAAGACCGTATTGGCCACTCGCAGGGTCCATTTTGGTGACCCATAATCCCGAGGAATGATTGCGGAGATCTCCTCACTGTCCCTCCTGACAGGCATCCTCCTTCTGCTCCTCCCCCTTCCTCCCCTTCATGTTGTTCGCCGTGCGTCGCCACCGACAGCGGAAACGATCTTCTCCGCGCGTCCGCGTCGCTTCGACGTGGGCGCCGGCGGGACGCGATTGGCCTGAAAGCTTGGAATGATCGATGTTCACAATCATTCCGATTCTCCAAAATGGGTACGAAAGTGGGAGGGAAGGTTTGGTCTCACGTCGACAATCACCCGCGCGGGTTGAGGTTTTGAAAGTGTTCTTGTAGGTACCGCACCGAGTTTTCATCTGCGTTCTCACTGTCAGAAATGAGACTGAGGTGATTTGGAGGCTGCTTGGCTCCTTCTCCACGTTGCCCCTCCGCACCAGACCGGTCGCCCCAGCTGCCCACACTCCAGCACCGCTCACTTTCCAATTTCCGCGGTCGTCGCCACCCCGTCCGTCTTCCGGTCCTCTCAACCCATTTCCTCAAGAGCATCCACCCACAGCCATGCGGCTCCACACGAACGCGTACATCGAGGCGCTTCTCTACGCGCTCATCCCGCTGCTCGTGCACGTGGTGCTCACGCCCCACCTGCTGCGGCGCGCGCTGCGAAAGGCGCGGGCGCTCGCGCTCGGCGACGCCGACAAGGGCTACGTCGTGCGCGAGATCGCGGCGGTGACACTGGTCACGAGCCACGACATGTATGTGTCGCCGTCGCAGGAGCCTAACCACATGCTGCAGCGCGCGATCGCCACGTACGTGGGCGACAAGATGGAGCTCGAGACCTCGCGCATGGACGCGATGTACCAGCTCACGGACGCGCCGCTGGATCGTGAGTCGTCGGCTAAGAACCAGGACGACGACGATGACGGCGCCAAGAACGACGCAAAGGCGGCGCCGCGTCCGCGCTGGCACCAGTACGTCAAGGAACCGTACTCGTACGAGCAGCTGCTGCGCCTGCACGTGTCGGCGACGCCAACGCCGCGCACGTGGGCGGCCGTCGCGCCTGGTGTGTTCTTTCAGTACACTGTCGACGGCTACGGCGACCCGACCGACGAGGAGCCGCAGCAAGATCCGTACACGCGCCGCGTGACCATGACCTTCCGCTTCCGCAGCAAGCGCCCGGACGCCTCGCAGGCCATCGACCGCGTCGTCGAAGACGCGTTCCTCCAGTACCAGAAGCGGCAGCTGCTCGCGATCGCGCAGGACGCCACGCGGTACATGTTTGTGCAGACTGTGCAGCACGTACCGACGCCGCCCAACGAGTCGGAAACGCCCGAGTCGCCCACGCCCAGTGACAAGAAGACGCCAACGGTGACCGCGGTCGCGACCGCCAAGAAACTCGTGTTCAAGCGGTACCCGCTGGGCGACGACAAGGCCTTTAAGAACCTTTTCTTCCAGGACAAGACGAGGATCCTCCACTTGCTCGACAACTTTACGCACCGCCGCGGCAAGTTTGCAGTGAAGGGCTTTCCCTACAAGCTCGGTCTGCTACTCCACGGCCCGCCGGGCACGGGCAAGACGAGCCTGATCAAGGCCGTCGCACAGTACACCAAGCGCCACATCGTCTCCATCTCGCTGGCCAAGATCAAGACGAACCAGGAACTCATGGACGCCGTGTTCGACCTGCGGTTCCCCATCGAAGGCCGCGAGACGCCGGTCGTACTGGACTTCCAGGACGTCGTGTTTGTGATGGAGGACATCGACTGCGCCGGCGCGTCGGTCGTCCATGCTCGCACACCCGAGCAGGACGCGCAGGACGAAGCGAAGGAACGCAAGAAGGCGCAGCGTCGCAAGTGGATCATCGCCGGAAGTGAAGAAGTCGAAGACAGCGACAAGCTCAACTTGTCCGGGCTGCTCAACGTGCTGGACGGCGTGATCGACTGCCCCGGACGCGTCGTGATCATGACCACCAACCACCCGGAGAAGCTAGACCCGGCGCTCATTCGCCCCGGCCGCGTGAATGCGCAGCTGCTGCTCGGTCCGATGGCCGCAGTGCAGATCGTCGAGATGCTCGAGTACTACTTTGGGGTCGTGCTCTCGGCGAACGAGCGCGAGGAGGTCGAGGCGACGGCGCATGGCGCGACGCTCACACCGGCACAAGTGGAGGAGATCTGTGCCGAGAGCGACTCGCTCGCGGACGCGATCCAAGCGCTGCGGCTTGCGCAGCCATAGACTCGCAATCTTACGCGCCCCGACCTACAACACACCATGGGTTGCTTTTGAACCATCACTCACACGAGTTGCACCTTCACTCACAACTGAGACGCTAATCAAAGCTTCTGTCTTTCTCATTTTTTTCGAACCCACGCTGCAAGCCAATCACGGTGGCGTCAAGGCCGTTTCTGTCCTTGCCTAGCTTGGCTTCAGCTGTAGTGCGAGCCATCGAGAGCTCCCTCGCTTGGGTGCGGTCTCTACCGCAGCAACCGCCCTCAGGACTCAGACACCTCCACCTTGAGGGTTTACGTCCTGTCGTTTGCCACGCTGTCATTCTCCTGAGACCCCAGCGTGGACGTGGTAGGATCCCCTCGGACGTGATCTGTGGCTCTCCCATTCCCCAATCGGCCTCGCGCCACACACAATTATCTACACAACTATACACCACATCTCCCGACCATGACCTCGACGGCGCTCGAGTTCGGTCTCATCAACACGTTCCGGACGGGCCACGTCATCCTGGACGCGCTCGTGTGCATGCTCGTACCGCTGTTGATCCAGCGGATCACAGAAAAGTACTCGCTCACGGGTGTCTGGTGCACGATCAAGAACTGGATCCTGGGCGACGGCGACGACCGCGAGGTCACGCGACAGATCCAGGTCAAGCAGCGCTTCAACGAGTACGGACTCATCTGGGACGGCGAGCAGCGCAGCCTCGTGCTCCAGAAGGCCGTGGCCGCACACCTCGCCGAGGTCCTCGACCTGCGCGGCAAGACCGCCAAGGTCGAGCTCACTGAGAAGCAACACGTCAAATCAGTCGACGGCGACGGCGACGCCGCATCGGCCAGCGACACGAGCTGCTCGTCGTCCGATGGCAGCGATGACGGCTACGAGAGCGACGACTACGACTACGAGACCCGCGTGTACCGCGGCGAAGTGTACCGGCTCAAGCCGAGCGTGCTTCCGCCGCTGGACGACTGGATCGAGGTCGAGCCGGGCGTCGAATTCATCCACGAGGTCTCCAAGACGGGTGACGACAACAAGGAGGCCAAGGTGGCCGAGTCCACCACCACGTTCTCGTTCCGCTCGTCCTTGCCGGACGCGTCCAAGCGCATCGACGCGATCGTCCACGCGGCGTTCGCCAAGTACCAGGCGCGCGAGCGTCAGCGGTACAAGGACGACGCCACGCGGTTCCTTTACATCCAGAGCGGCACGAAGGAGTTCAAGCCCGACGACGAGAACGGCGACGGCGCGGGCGAGGTCGTCATGGCCTACAAGCGGTACGCGCTGGGCGAGGAGAAGAGCTTTGACAACCTTTTTTTCAAGGACAAGTCCACGGTGCTCAAGCTACTCGACGATTTCAAGCGCAAGACCGGCAAGTTTGCGATCCGTGGGTTTCCGTACAAGCTCGGGTTGCTGCTCCACGGCCCGCCGGGCACGGGCAAGACGAGCCTGATCAAGGCGATCGCGCAGCACACCAAGCGACACATTGTGACGATCAACCTGTCCAAGATCAAGACCAACCAAGAGCTCATGGACGCCGTGTTCGACCTCAAGTTTGCCGTGGACGGCCAGGACTGGCCCGTCCAGATGGGCTTCAAGGACGTGGTCTTCGTGATGGAGGACGTCGACTGCGCGTCGAACGTCGTGGCCTCGCGTCAGACGCCCTCGCTGGCGAAGACCAAGACGCGCTGCGATGGGCCGCTTCTCGGTGGTCAAAAGACCGAGAGCGACGACGGACTGCCGCCGCTCATGCCGCTCAAGCCGCTTTCGTCTGCACTGACAACCGACAGGCTCAATTTGTCCGGGCTGCTCAACGTGCTGGACGGCGTGGTGGACTGCCCGGGGCGCATCGTGATCCTCACGACGAACCACCCGGAGAAGCTCGATCCGGCGCTCATTCGCCCCGGCCGCGTCAACAAGCAGCTGCTGCTGGACTACATGGGCGCCGCGGAGATGCAGCAGATGATCGAGTACTTTACGATGAGCGAGCTGTCGGCGGCGCAGTGCGAGCAGCTCCACGCGACGGTCTCCGCTGCCACTGCCAAGCGCCTCACGCCAGCCGAGGTGGAGGAGTGCTGCGCCGAGTTCGACGACGCTGAAAGCGTTCTCCACGCGATCCAGCGCACGCTGAACGGCGATGCGCCAACGGCCTGGGGCGCCTGAATGAACTCCCCGTGTACAGTACTACTATGAAAAAATCCAATCCTATTCAGAAGCAAAAAATAATTGAGAGTATTGGTGAGCTGAGACGCTTTTACACCCCTTCCGATCCTGGGGGCGCACTACGAGACTCGGGGCTTAGGCCTGCGCGACCTTGAGGTTCTCGATCGTGGCCGAGACGTCCGCGAACGAGATTGGCGTCTTGGACTTGACGAAGCCCGCGGGGAAGCGCTCGTCCTCGAAGAACGAGCGGACGTTCTCGTAGGGCGCCGACTCGGAGTTCTTGCCGCCCATGGCGCGCAGCAGCAAACCCGACTCGGCGTTGGCGATGAACTGCTGCTGGTCGCCGTAGTCGCACTCCGGGTTCTTGGTCTTGCACTCGTTCGTGCGCTTGACACGGACCGCGGCCACGTCCTTGAGCGAGATCTCATTGTCGATGCGGCCCGGGGCGAACAGCTCCTTCAGGTACGCCGGCTCGGCCACCGACTGGTCCACACCAAAGTACGTGTCGCGGCGCGAGAGCGACACGTCGTGCTCGATCGCGTTGTGCTTGGAGAGCGTCGCGAGCGTGAACGACGGGAGGTCGGGCGAGAGGCCGACCATGACGTCCGCGAGGTCGTTGCCGATGTTGAAGTAGGCCTTCACGGTGTCGTTCAGCATTTGACGCGTGATGCCCTTGCCGTCGCGCGGGAGGAAGCCGTGGTTGGCCATCGAGTTGAGCGCCGGGCACGGCGAGCGGTGGAAAAGGGCCGTGGAGTTCTCGCGGCCCGAGGTCAGCAAGCTCGGGGGGCGGTAGTACGTGCCCTTGGGCAGGTTCAACTCCAAGGCCTCCGTGGTGGAGGTCGAGGCGAAGGCGGCGAGCGCGGCGACAGCGACGGCGGCGAGGCGGACCATGGTGGACTTGGGCGAAGAAGGAGAGGAGGAGGCGGTGGGCTTGGCGCGTGGGCACAAGAAGGCAAATTGCGGAATGACCGATCTCGACCACGGCGTCCTCGAGGGCGGCGAAGGTCTCCGTTCAAGGAACCGAAGGGGGGAAGGAGGGAGATGGAGGCGGAGGGTCCGACGGAGGCTTCTCCCCCCGCCGTGGTCGGTGAACAACCAGCGTCTCAGCACGGGGAGCGGCGTGACGACGACGGTCGTCGTGTGGTCCCGCCACCCACAGACTCTGTGGCACAGAGCAGAGAGACCACCGGGAAGGGAACACGCCCGAAAGAACGCGACCGGCGGGAGGAGGTTCCCGGACATTGTGGGGTGGCGCCCGTGACTAGTGGGTTCAACGACTGCGGCCCCGCGCCGGCTGGCGGCGTAACGCTCACGAAATCGTCAGCGGCTGTGGCCCAGAGACCGGACACGCGTGGGACTGAGGACACTCGCTCAAGCAGGTGATTTTTGATCGTGGCACTGGACCGATTCCCCCGAGCTGCTGTCTCTCTCGCTAAATAAGGGAGACCGTGATGTGATATGCCACTCTGGCGGGCCCGGCCCGACCAGATTGGATCGCGCCGAGCTCTCTGGGAACCGGTGCCACGCTGGGGCCGCCTCGGTGGGGACAGCCGAGCGCGGGCTTCCCAGAGGTCCCTTGGTGTGCGTTGTCCCGCATCCGACAGCCTCGCAGGAGGAAGCGAGTCGAACGCACATATCCAGTACAAAACGACCACGCGACCTCTTCCTGACTGCGGCTCTTATGGGCCGCAAGCGTCGTTGGCGCGTTTCCTGCGCCCGCGGGCCCGTCTGTGCGCGGGTGGCGGTGTGGAGTGCGGATCACGCTCGCAGCGTGATGGAGTTTGCGACCCAAGACGTTCAACGACCGCGGGAAGCGTGATGACTGACTCCCGGGGGCCCACTGTCCTACGGTTGATGCCAACGGCTTAGTGGCAGTAGTAAGCCTCGCGGGTCGAGCGACCCATCAGCGCCGTGGCGAGGAACTGGCGCCGGCGTCCCACGGTCCCACGGTCGCCGCCGACGACAGTGGGCCGCTCGTGTCGCGATGGACGCATCGCGAGATCCTCTCCGATTGCATGGCGATTCCTGATGTGCCCAAGTTTTCAAAACGCTTCTCTGGTATGTACACCCTCATGACAAAAGTTCTATTAGACGCTTAGGACTCTTCAATCGAGTGCGTTCGTGTTCTCCTTACGCCTGCGCGGCCTTGAGGTTCTCGATCGTGGCCGAGACCTGGGCGAACGTGACGGGCGTCTTGGACTTGGCAAAGCCCTGCGGGAACTGCTCGTTCACGAAGAACGAGAGCACGTTCTGGAGCGGCGCGTTCTCGGTGTTCTGGCCGCCCATGGCGCGCAGCAGCAGGCCCGACTCGGCGTTGGCGATGAACGCCGGCTGGTCGCTGAAGTCGCACTGCGGGTTCTTGGCCTTGCACTCGCGGAGGCGCGACACGCGGATCTTGGCCACGTCCTGGAGCGAGATGTCGAGGTCAAAGAGACCGTAGCGGAGGATGTCGAGCAGGTACAGCGGGTCCGCGACCGACTGGTCGCCGCCAAAGTACGTGTCGCGGCGCGAGAGCGACACGTCGTGCTCGATCGCGTCGTTGTGCTTGGCGAGGCGCGCCATCGTGAACGTCGGCGTGTCGGGCGAGAGGCCCGCCATGACGTCCGCGAGGTCTTCGGCCAGGTTAAAGTGCTCCATCACCGCGCTCTTGAGCAGCGCGCGCGTGAGGTTCCGGCCGTCGCGCGGGATGAAGCCGTGGTTGGCCATCGAGTTGAGCGCTGGGCACGGCGAGCGGAGGTAGAGCGTGTTGGCGTCCTCGCGGCCCGAGACCTCCGTGCCCGACGGGCGGTAGTACTGGCCCTTGGGGAGGTCGACGACGGATGCTGCCTCCGTGGAGATCGAGGCGAGCGCGGCGAGCGCGGCGAGGGCGAGCGTGACGAAGCGGACCATGGCGACGGTGGGGTTTGGAGGGGAAGGAGAGGCTTGGCTTGTGGGCACAAGAAGGCAAAATGCGGAATGAGGAGAGCGGCGCCGCGCTCAGCTCGCGGGATTTCGCTGGGAGCTCCACCTGCCTGGGTCGGGGCACGCCACGCTAACGTTACTCGGAGAAGCGCGCTACGCACACACACAGCGGGGTGCTCGGGAGATCCAGTTGGTGCACCAACGGCGTCTCAGCACGCAGACAGACGTCGGGGCGTGTGTTTCGCCACTTGATCACAGACCACCGGGAGAAAGAAACGACTGCCCCCGTGTGGGGACGTTACGGCCCGGTTTCCGTCGGCACAACATGGCGGCAGTGCCCAGAAATTGGACTCGAGCACTCAGCAGACGTCTCGGGAGAACAGCAATCGTGTGGGTCCGCGTGGGTCGGTGAAAACTTCGGCACTTTTTGTCGCATCGGCTGTATGAGGACGCCGGCGCTCGAGAAACCATCAGCCATCGCAGCCGGCGAGACACGCGACAGGACGAAGGGGGCCGAGCACAGAGACGCGAGCGAGGCGGCAGCGCGCATATCACACCTAAAGCCTTTGGGCCAGTGGGTACTCTCCACCGCTTGAGCGAGAAATCGTGCACTATCCGAGCATTTTGACTGCGGTGGTTGGATTCGCCCAGCTGACCAGGATCACGATTCCATGCGACAAGGTATGATCGAGCAGTGGGAATACAGTATCGCTTAGGAGGAAGATTGAGAAAGAGAACGATTCAAAGTGAGCTCTGCATGAAAGATCCGGGCGTTGTCGGTCGGGTTCGAGAGAGCGCCAAGATCAGCAGACCTCAGTCGCTTTGTTGTGAGTGTTCACTTCTATTCAGAGCTCGGCGCTGGTTACAGTACCGTGCTGTGAATACTGAAGCGGAGACTGTCGCAAGGCCACCACGACAGCGCAGGCGATGGCTGACGAGGACCATGAACTGCAGACTCAATTCCCCGAGGCGAAGTCGACGCGCAACGGCCGATGGCAAAGGTCCTCCGTCTCCCAAGACGGATTATCCCTTTCTCTTGGCGCTCGCGCAGACAGGACGGAGGGATCAGCAACTGGGCATTACTCACAGTCCCTCTGCTTGCCGCATCTCACAACTGAGTCGCATCCACGCATCCATCCACCGCCTATGCCTACTTCTCAGAACAAGGTGCGTTTACCTCGGGAATACTGACGATGTGACCGCGCTACGCAGCGTATTCACTGTGTTCCACCAATATCTCACCTTGATTTGGAAAGTCGGGGCTTGTGGTGGTCCAGTGTTGATGCTATTGGTGGCGTTGACGCGAGGAGATGGAGGAAGACGGACGGAGAATAGCGTTGCAACGTGGCAACATTGCATCCCTTCAACGCTTGGCGACGCCTTCGAGACTCGACGGATTGCGTTGGGTAAGGCGGCACTGTACAGTACTCCTTTGAGCGAGCCATCATCATTTGGCGCCGTCCGCCTCTTAGCGTCTGCGAGGCAGAAAGGGAGGCAAGTTGAAATTGCACGGTGTGTGCCTGTATCCAGTTTTCGGAGAGCTAGCCCGTGATGCATGTAAACAGGAGACGATTGCGGGGGCCCTTGATCCCGGTGAATCACCAGGCCCCCGCAGCCGGGCGAATCACCGGTGGTGATTCGCCGAAGTCCTCGGATCCCTTTGCATGGGCAAGGCGGTGTCAGGACCGTGTCTTTGCGAGCGCCCACTGTGGTCAGACTTGGAGTGATCGAGGCTCGATCGATTCGAGCGCCCTCTCTCTCGCCCTTCGGGAGAACCGAGGGTCTCCGCTCTCCTAACATTGGATTGCAGACGAGGGAGAGTGAGAGAGATGATGGCATGACGCCTGCTATCTCGTCTAGGCTGTGCATATGCAAACCTCGTAGACCATTCATATCACACACACTAATTTATTGCACTCTGGACTCGCGCTTCCAGCGCCGCGACGGCGTCCGTGAGCTTGTCGTGCTCAGCGCAGACCTCCTCGACCTCGGCCGGTGTGACGGTATCACTTGGGAGCGCAAACACGCGCGTTTCGAGCTCCTCAGGGAGCGGCGCATCGAAATAGTACTCGAGCATCTTCTGGATCTGCGCCGGCGGCATCCAGGCCAAGTGGATCTTCTTGTTGACGCGGCCGGGGCGGATCAGAGCTGGGTCCAGCTTCTCCGGGTGGTTCGTAGTCATAATCGCGATACGTCCAGGGCAGTCGATCACGCCGTCCAACACGTTGAGCAGCCCGGACAAGTTGAGCTTGTCGGTCCGGTTCGCAGACGCGGTGAGCCCGTGGTGCTGCAGAAGCTCGTCCTGACCTAGCAGCGCCGCCAGCATCGCAAACGGATTGTCTCCAGCGCCGTTGCCACCGGCGTCTGGCGTGTCGTGGTGTTCTCCCTCCTCGCTCCGGTTCTTGACCACAGACGTCGCGCAGTCCACGTCCTCCATCACAAACACCACGTCTTGGAACGCCAGCTTGATGGGCACCGACACGCCCCGTACCGCGAAGCGGAGGTCCGTCATGGCGTCCAGCAGCTCCTGGTTGGTCTGGATCTTGGCCAGCGAGATGGACACGATGTGGCGCTTGGTGTGCTGCGCGATGGCCTTGATGAGACTGGTTTTCCCCGTGCCCGGTGGGCCATAGAGCAGCAACCCTAGCTTGTTGGGGAAGCCTTCGATCGCGAACTTGCCGGTCTTGTGCGTGAAGTCGTCCAGCAGCTTGAGCACCGTCGACTTCTCGTCAAAGAAGACCGTGTCGAAGGTCTTCTCCTCGCCCAGCGCGTACCGCTTGAAGCGCGGCGCGTTCTTCTTCCGAGACGACCAGTCGTCCTCGTCGTCGTCCTCGGGCTCTTCCTCATCCACTGCGTTGGGCATCTCACGCACGTACATGTAGCGCATCGCGTCGCCCTCAACCTTGCGCTTCTCCACAGCCGTGTAGTGCGCGAAGGCGCGATCCACGAACGCGCGGATCTTCTGTGGCGCGTCGATGGCGCGCGAGCGGAATGTGAACGTCTTGCGCACCGTGCGTACCCGAGCCTTCTTGCCGGGCTGCGTCGTGGACTCGACTTCGAGGTACTGCATCTCGAGGTCGCCGTCGTTCAGCGGCACCCAGCGACCGATAGGCGGTAGCGACAGCACGTCGAGCTGCGCGAGCTCGCGGTTGCTCGCTAGCGCGTGCTGAATCTGCGACTGGTGGCGCTTTACGAGCTTCGTGTTGTTCGCGGGGGTCAGAAGTGCGTCGGCGAGCGCGTCGGTCTGCGTGGCGCTACGGAAGAGTGCGTACCGCCCTCTCTGCCCCGCGAGGCTCACATGATCAGCGACATAGAGCCGGACGGCGTTGAAAAGCAGCTCGCGGTGGTCGTTCTCGTCGATGGCCTTGATGTCCGTGGTGCTACGGTAGCCGAACTCGAGCAGCTCGACGCGGTGGGTCGTGTACGAGCGTCCACCCGCGAGCAAATCGCCGACGCGCTCCTTGGCGGCCTCGACCAGCGACGCGATCGTGTGTGGCGACTCGCGCAGCCGGTCGACCGCGAGCGGCACGGCCGCGCACAGCGCGAGGTCGCGCACGGGGTCGCCCGTGCGGAGCGCCGCGATGACACCGAGCTCGGTGGCGACGGACGGATGCATCGCGCCATGAGCTCTGACTGCGTGACTGTTGCGAGGACGAAGAGAGAAGTGCAAGTGAGAGCCGCTTGCGGCACGAGCGCGTCCGCGCAGCAAGACATTCACTCACAAAACACTGCAGACGGCAAACCTGCTGCTCTTGGGCGGAATGGGTTATAGTGGTGTAGCCATCTCAGGGTCCGTGACCATCACTCACATTTGAAGTGAACCCAACCCAGAAATCAGTGATGCTTTCGCTGGTGCGGAGCGACTGGTCTCGTGGTGGGTGCCGTTTTAGCGACTGCTGCGCACTAACCCACACTCACGCTGCCGCCGAGTAATGTCCACACTCTCCGCTTCTGCACATCACGTCGCTTCGGTCTCAGTTACGAAAATTCGACTCCTCCGGCCGATAGATCGATGCGGCTCCACACCAACAAGTACGTCGAGGCGCTGCTCTACGTGGCGATTCCGCTGGCAGTCCACGTGACGCTCACGCCTCGGCTGCTGCGGCGCACGCTGCGCCAGACCAAAGCGCTCGTACTGGGCCACCCGGACAAAGGATACATCGTCCGCGAGATCGCGGCCACGACGACGTTCCACGGCTGGCGCGCCACCGTGAGCAAGGCCGACGAGCTCAACCTCCTGCTGCAGCGCGCGCTGGCCGAGTTTATCGCCGACAAGATGCAGCTCGAGCATGATCGAACGGACACGGTGTACCAACTGCTGGACCGGCCGCTGGAAGACCAGCGTGCCGCGCAGAAGACCATGGCGGTCGGAAATGATGTAGACTCGGACGAAAACGACGGGACCACTGACGGCGACGACGACACGGACGATGACGATTATGAAAAGCAGGAGTACACGTACGAGCAGCTGCTGCAGCTGCGCGTGTCGGCGGCGCCCGCGCCCGAGACCTGGGCGCTGGTCGCGCCTGGTGTGTTCTTTCAGTACGTCGTGAAGGGTGTCGGGGACTCTGCCGACGACGACGACGACGCGGCGCAGGAAGGATACTACGACCGCCGTGTCACCATGACCTTCCGGCTGCGCAGCAAGCGCTCCGACGCCTCGGAGGCCATCGACGCGCTGGTCGCGCAGGCGTTCTTCGAGTACAAGAAGCGCCAGATCCTCAAGAGTGCGCAGGACACGACGCGCTACATGTTTGTCCAGACCGTCGCCGAGCTGCCGAAGCGACCGTCAGGCGACGATAGCAACGAAGACGCACCCAAGAACCACACCACAACTTCCAAGAAACTCGTGTTCAAGCGATATCCGCTGGGCGACGACAAGACCTTTAGGAACCTCTTCTTCCGGGACAAGACGAGGATCCTCTACTTGCTTGATAACTTCACGCACCGCCGCGGCAAGTTTGCGGTCAAGGGCTTCCCCTACAAGCTCGGGTTGCTGCTTCATGGCCCGCCGGGCACGGGCAAGACGAGCCTGATCAAGGCCGTTGCACAGTACACCAAGCGCCACATCGTGTCCATCTCGCTGGCCAAGATCCGGACCAACCAGGAGCTCATGGACGCCGTGTTCGACCTGCGGTTCCCAATCGAGGGCCGCGCGACGCCGGTGGTGCTAGACTTCAAGGACGTCGTGTTCGTGATGGAGGACATCGACTGCGCCGGCGCGTCGGTCGTCCACGCCCGGAACGCGCAAGAGGACGGCGAGACGCGGCCTCGCCGCCGGATGACCGTGGCGACGATGGCTAACGACAAGCTGAACCTCTCTGGCCTGCTCAATGTGCTGGACGGCGTAATCGACTGCCCTGGACGCATTGTGATCATGACTACCAACCACCCGGCGCTGATCCGCCCGGGCCGCGTGAACGCGCAGCTGCTGCTGGGCGCGATGGCGGCGCCACAGGCGATCGAGATGCTCGAGTACTACTTTAGCACCGAGCTGACGCTTCCCGAACGAGAAAACCTGGAGGAGGCGATGGCCACTGGCACTGCCCTCACGCCTGCGCAGGTAGAAGAGATTTGCGCTGAGCAGGACACGATCACGGACGCCATTGGCGCTGTGCGACGCGCTGTGTCGCAGTAAACGAATTAAATAGTGGATGCTATCTGAGACTGTCATTCACAACAGAAAGTACGAATACAAATGCATACAATATGAGAGACCTTCACGTTCCAGACCTTATCTGTCAATGGAAGTTATGCTTTCTGCGTTATCTCGATCTAGCAGAAAACAACGTCACCCTTGACATTCACGTGCTTCTCCAGCGCTTCGATGACCGACTCGGCGTCGTCCATCTCGGCGCAAAACTCCTCGACCTGGGCCGGCGTGAGCGGCTTGCGGCTCGTCTGGTGGCCCTCAAACACGTCGGCCACGCGCTGCTTCTGGTCGTCCGTGAGCTTGGTCAGGCAGTAGTACTCGATCATCTGCTGCGCGCCGCGGGCGTTCATGTGCGAGAGCAGGAGCATTTTGTTCACGCGTCCCGGGCGGATGAGCGCGGCGTCGAGCTTGTCCGGGTGGTTCGTGGTCATGATCACGATACGTCCGGGGCAGTCCACCACGCCGTCCAGCACATTCAGCAGCCCGGACAGGTTCAGCTTGTCGTCGCGGTCGTCGTCGGCCTTGAGGCGTGGCCCGACCAGCGGCTCCACGGGCTCGCCCGTGATGTCGAGCTCCTGCGCGTGCTTCTCCACGACCTTGCGGCTGTCCATGCGACGCAGGCTCGAGCGCTTGCTCTCCTCCTGCGTCTCCTCCTTCTTGCGCGACTTGACGATCGTCGAGGCCGCGTCGATGTCCTCCATCACAAACACGACGTTCTTGAACGTCAGCGACACGGGCATGTCCATGCCGTCCACGGCGAACTTGAGGTCGAACACGGCGTCCATGAGCTCCTGGTTGGTCTTGATCTTGGACAGGTTGATCGTCACGATGTGGCGCTTGGTGTACTGCGCGATGGCCTTGATCAAGCTCGTCTTGCCCGTACCCGGCGGGCCGTGGAGCAGAAACCCGAGCTTGTAGGGAAACCCGCGGATCGCAAACTTGCCCGTCTTACCGGCAAAGTCGTCCAGCAGCGAGAGCACATGCGGCTTGTCGTCAAAGAACAAGTTGTCGAACGTCTTCTCCTCGCCCAGCGCGTACCGCTTGTAGGCCACCACCTGGGCCTTGGAGTCGCCGCCGGCAGCCTTGGAGCCGGCCTGGATGTAAAAGTACCGCGCCTTGTCGCCCTTGGTCTTGGCCACCTGGTTGGCCTGGTACTGGCTGAACGCCTTCTCGATCAGCGCCGTGACGCGCGTGGCCGCGCCCTTGCCCGACGCACGCAGCTCGTACGTGACCTTGGCCTCGGTCACGGGACTTTTGTCGTCTTCCTTGTTCTCGCCCGAGTCCTTAGTGTGGCGGAACTCGATGCCGTCCTCGACGAGGACCCACTCGTCGAGCGGCGGCAGATCCTCGACACGCAGCTTGTCGGTGTACGTGAGCGTCTTCGTGTCCGGCTTGACCGGGTCCGAGCCTTCTTGATCCAGCGTCTTGCGCGAGTCCGGCTTGTCCGTGAGCTCGGAGCGCGCGCTCTTGTCGTGGAGGTCGAGCACCTGCGCGAGGTACGCGGCGAGCGCCTTCTGGAGGATGCGGCTCTTCTGGTCGCTGTCCCAGATGAGCCCGTACTTGTTGAAGCGCTGCGTGGACACGATCTCGCGGCGCACATACTTGACTGGCGTGGGGAAGAGCAGCGCCTTGAGCATCTCCCAGAGCGAGCTCTGCGAGCCCTGGATCGCCGTGGCCACGCGCTGGATCAGCACCGGCACGATCATGCACACGAGCGCGTCCAGCAGCAGGTGCCCCGTGCGCAGCGTGTTGATGAGCCCGAACTCGATCGCCGTGGAGCTCATGGTCGCCGCGGTTGTGGGTTTCTGGCGATACGAAGCGAGAGAGATGTGTGGGGCCGGCGGCGAGAGTGGGAATGGCTCGAGGTCGCGAGTGCCGGAGTCCTGGGCGGCTGGACTGCCCACAGACAATGCAGCACAATGCAGCGATGACTTCGTGGCTGATCCCCCCGCACAACTCAGTGACGATCACTCTGGCTGATCAGCTGGTGAGACCGCCAGGTTGGACGTGCGCTCTCCACCGTGGATACGTGGGTTCACTTTCTCTGATTGGTGCGCGCATGACAGGCCGATCAGCGATTGGTGCGGGAGCTGAAGTCAATTTATTGTGTCCTTGGGTTCACTAGGCCCTGATATCTCTAAGAACTCTCTGTGGCGACGGAGGGGATGACACGAGAGACAGAGTTCTCAGGTGCGACGAGGGACACGAAGGAACCCAAGCCAAACAGCTGGACGTTCCAGCCTGGAACAAGGCGAGAGAGTTGCCGAACGCGCTTCAAGCGCTCCCAGTCCCCCGCGCGCTCCACTACTTTCGCCATTTGCCAACTCGCCGCCTCGCGCCCAGACTCTCCTCGTATCAAATATGGCCGATCCGACCGCCGCGATCGATCCGGCGACGCTCCACCACGCGGCCGGGTCGCCCTACGTGGGCGCTCATGGCATGGGCGTGCACCACCACGCGGCGCCCGTGGATCTGTTCGCGCTGGTCGAGTCGTACCGCACGGGCATCCTGGTGCTGGACGCTGTGCTCGTGCTGCTCGTGCCGATCCTCGTTCAGCAGCTGATCATGCTGCTCCAGACCGACGGCGACAAGTCCCACACGCTGCTGCCGACGATCTGGAAGTGGCTGCGCGGCCAGGAGACGTGGGTCATCCGCACGATCGAGGTCACGGAGCGCTTCACGCGCGACGGCTACCGCTCCTGGGACTACGAGCAGACCAACCACCTGCTCCAGAAGGCCATCTCGCTGTACCTGGCCGACGTGCTCACGTTCGAGAAAGAAAGCGCCAAGTTTGAGCTCTTCACCAAGCCCGTGGACCCTGAGGAGCTCGAGAAGGAACCAGAGGAAGAGGACACCACGATGAGCGAGGACGAAGACGAGGAGTTTGACTACTCGGGCGAGTCGGAGATCGCCACGCTCGCGGTCAAGACGCTGCCGCTCAAAGACCGCTGGATCGAGGTGGAGAAGGGCGTCGAGTTCATGCACCTGGAGCAGACGTCCACCAGCGGCAGCGAAGGGCGCACGGGCAAGGAGACCAAGATCACGTTCCACTTCAAGTCCAAGCAGAAGGACGGCTCGGCGCGCATCGAGGCGCTGATCGCCAAGGCATTCGCGCAGTACCAGGAGATGGAGCGTGCCAAGGTCAAGGACGACACGGCGCGGTACTTTTACATCCAGTCGGGCACCAAGGCCGCCTCGGGCGACGATGCCAAGACCGTCGTGGCGTACAAGCGGTACGCGCTGGGCGAAGAAAAGACGTTCGAGAACTTGTTCTTCGACCAGAAGCACACGGTGCTCCAGCTGCTCGACAGCTTCGCCAACAAGACCGGCAAGTTTGGTATCAAGGGTTTCCCGTACAAGCTTGGGTTCTTGCTCCACGGCCCGCCGGGCACGGGCAAGACGAGCTTGATCAAGGCGATTGCGCACCACACCAAGCGCCACATCGTGACCATCAACCTGGGCAAGATCAAGTCGAACCAGGAGCTCATGGACGCGATCTTCGACCTTAAGTTCGCGGTCGACGGACTCGACTCGCCCGTCGAGTACTCGTTCAAAGATGTGATCTTCGTGATGGAAGACATCGACTGCGCGTCCTCGATCGTGAACAAGCGTACCGACGACGCGAGTGACAAGCAGAAATCCGACAAGCTGATGCCGACGCTGTCGGCGCGGTCGGCCGACAAAATGCTCATGAAGATCGCCGAGACCAAGTCGCTCGCGGACACGGGCGGCGAGAATGAGGGCACTCCAGCGTCGACCGAAAGCTCGGACGCCACGCCCGCCACCGAGGAGAAGAAGCTCATGAAGATGATGCTCAAGATGGTCATGGACGACGAGAAAAAGTCGTCCGAACTCAACCTGGCCGGGCTGCTCAACGTGCTGGACGGCGTGATCGACTGCCCGGGCCGCATCATCGTGATGACGACCAACCACCCGGAGAAGCTCGACCCGGCGCTCATCCGCCCCGGGCGCATCAACAAGAAGCTGCTGCTGTCGTACATGAACGCCGAGCAGGTGCGCCAGATGATCGAGTACTACACGCAGCAGTCGCTGAGCGAGGCGCTGATGGCGCGGCTCGAGAAGGTCTTCGCCGTGGACGAGAAGCTCGTGTCGCCCGCCGAGGTTGAGGAGATGTGCGCCGAGTTCGACTCCACCGACAAGATCGTCGAGGCGCTCGAGAAGGTCGCGTTCGCGTCGCGTTTTGATCCCGCGAACCAGGTACTATAAAAACGCTAGAACTGAGACCGATAAAAGCAACTGCGTGATATATCACATGACAGAGGTCATGGCAGGAATGCATGGTTTCCTTATCAGAGCCCACGGGATATCGGAGACCACGCCTAACGGTTCCTTGGCGTGTTCTGGCGCAGCAGCTGATGGCAGCAAGCCGCTCCGGCGACACGGAGACCGTGGAGACGCTGTTGGAGGCCGGCGTCGTTGAGGTGGACACCCAGGACCCCAACCGGGTTTGTCACTTGTAGGTTGAGCTCGGACTATAGTGCGAAGAGAGGTATGAGGTGGCGCGAACACCAACGGTCAAGCTTCAACGGTAGGACTTTGGCTGTCGCAGTGCCTGCGGCTGGGGGGGGAGGCAGTGGTCACCAAAGCAAACATCATTCAGCTGCTGCTAAGCGCCAACGCCGACCCGCGCGCACCTTTTCGAAGTGTACGTATGTGCGTGCCTGCTGGAGGCCGGGGAGGTGGACGTGAACGCGCGCTACTTCCACCAGGTAGGTGCGACCGCTAACAAGTCCTTAATTGGCTCCTGTCTTAGCGCACGCAACCGTGGTTTGACGCGGGACGCCGTGCTACTTGCAGACAGCGCTCCACTTGGCGGCGCACGTCGACGCCCTCGACGAGTTTGCGGTGCGTCGTCTGCTTCTTTGGCCAACGTGCAAGGGGACGTGACGGGGCGCTGTCTCATCGAGGCTCCTTGCTGAACAGGTTAGGAGCCCGCCACTCTCGTACACAGCGACTGCTTCGAGCGCCGACATGACGACGCTCCAGCTCGACAACAACGCGGACGCCGACCCGGGCCTGTTCGCGGTGCGTGTGTGAGCCCACTGCCCACTGTGACGCGCGGGTTGGCTGACGTATGGATTGGCTATTTGACCAGTTGGGCTGCTTCGGGACCGGGCGTGAGGACATCGTCAAGCTGTTGCTCAACGCGAATGGTGACCCCCGAGCTACCTTGTCACGTGTGTGTGCTTTATTTTATTTGTATTAGTTCGCTTTGGGGAAGTAGAAGCTTCTCACCCGTTGTGTGGCTGGCAGAAACGCGACACGCTGCTCCATCGAGTGTGCGGACGGGGCGAACGGGGCCCGGACGCGTCCGTGCGTTTGATTTTGGCACGCGGCGGCACGAGACAAGGTGCAGAGGGATTGCTGCGTGCTGGAGTTGGTTCTCATATCTTAATTAACCGCCTGTCTACGGTACGGATTGACACCGCTCCATCGGTGCCTGCGATCATCCTGGCCTCCCTTCGCGGTGCTTCACATGCTGCACTTGCTGGTCGCGCATGGTGCTAACTGGGACGCGACGGCCGACGAGATGATCGAGAAGGGCCCGGCCTTGCTGAACGGCCTGGCGCTCCGCGTTTGCGCCAAGGAGTGGGCACGCGAGTTCGCCGCCGACGAGGCGCTCACAGCCGTCCCTACTGTTGTCTTTCAGCGTGGCGACGAGGCGACACTGAAGCACTTCCAATAGCATAGCAAGGCGTTGAAATTGGACAGCGGGAATGGGTCGAGAGCGGATAACGAGGGCAAGAAGCTGGACAGATCTCTAAGTGGGCTGTATTACACACCCTAATGCCCGGTAGTAGGGACGAGGACGGAGAGAGGGGAGGTGTGGCCCTCCCCGATTAAATAGTTCGCTGTCTATGGTGGGCGCCGTTCGGTCGCGCTGATCTCCAACTCGAGACGAAACGACAATGACTGGCATCCTCACGGCGCTGTGTTGACGACGTCGGCACACTCTATTGCGACGGCGCGCCGTCGTGCATGGACGCCAAGATCGCGTCGATGCGGGGGTCGGCGTTGTCGATGTTCTGGAACACGCCCACGAGGTAGTGCAGCTGCCGGAGCAGCACGAGCACCAGGACGTCTGAGTTGGGCTTGGTCTCCATGCGCGTTTTCAGCACCTGTTCATCAAAACAGAAAAACACATCAGCAAGTGTTCGTCCCCACTACGACAATTGTGAAAACAACAAAACAACGCACCATGCTCTGGGGATACTGCGCGAGTCGGCTGGAGCGGCACGCGGGACACGGCACCTGGTCGTCATCGGCTGTTGCCGCAGGACTGAGGATCGCGGCGCTGCTGTTGGGACTTGCTGCTGGCGCGACGGCTTCGCCAGCAACTGGCACAGCCGCCGCCGCCGCCGGAGAAGCCGCTGTAGTCTTGGGACCGTGGCAGCCGCCCAGGTAGTACGTCTGCAACGCCGCGTACTCCTCGGCGTCGAACGGCATCTTGGCGATCTCGCCCATGACTTTCCGCACCTGTACCTCCATCGTGCTCTCGTAGCGCGGGCTCTTGAGCGACAAGCGGCGCTCCGAGGACCACGACGGATGGCGCGGCAGCGGGTTGCGCATGAGCAGCGACGCACGAGACGGCGGAGCGAGTGGCAAGCCAGGCCCAGCCGCCGCTGACGTCGGAGGTGTGCTCGCGACTGTCGGGCGGAGCGGAGGCCGCGAAGGGGGCACAGTCGTGTCGACGGTCAGGTTCTGGTAGTTTTCCGAGCTCGTCCTCCGTCGCTGCAATGCCGGTGGCGCGGTGGATGCGTCCTTCTCTTCCTCGGTACCCGCCGCTGCACTTGAAGCCGACGCCTGCGCGTTGGCGTGGAGACTCGTATCCTGCTGCGCGCTCGCGGCGACGTCCTCGCTCTTGCGCTTGTTGCTGTTCACGGCGCCGCGCTGCTCCTGCATATACCGCAGGATTCGCTCGTTGCGCGTGACGAGGTCGAGTGGCCGCGCGCCGCGTGCCGCGTCGGCGTCGCCGCTGAGCAGCGCGCGGTCTTCGTTGCTGAGCGGCAGCGTGGCGAGCACGAGCGCGAGGTCGACGCCCGTGAGCTTGTAGAGCGCCGACTTGACGTTGGCGTTCACGGCGCCGGCGATGCAGGACGCGGCAAAGTTGTTGGCGCCCTTGGCCGAGAGCGACATGCCGTGGAGCCCGTTGGTTTTCTTCATGTACTGCGTACTGGCCCAGTCGTGGCCGTCGAGCAGCAGGCAGAGCAGCGAGGCGCTGTACGAGAGCCCGGTGCTCAAGTCGCGCAGGCCGAGCAGCGACATCTGCGTGTAGCTCAAGTCCAGCACGCGCAGCGTGGCGTTCTTGGCGAGCAGCGCGCCGCACGCGCCGGCGCCGACGTCGCCCAGTGGGTTGTTGTCGAGGTACAAGTTCTGGAGCCGGTTGGGCGTGTCGGGCGCGCACAGCGCCTTGGCGAGCGCGATCGCGCCCTCGGCCTCGACGCCGTTCTTGCCCACCTCGAGCGTCGTGAGCCGCACGGTGCCCGTCGCGAACGCGGCCGCGAGGTGCGCGAGCCCGGCCGAGCCCAGCTTGTTCTGCCCGAGCGTGAGCTCCTCGAGGTCGCGGTTCACCAGCAGCATGCTCGCCAGGCTCGCGACGCCGGCGCCGCCGCCGATGCCGTTCGTGCCGATGTACAGCGCGCGGAGCCCGCAGTTGCGCTCGAGCCCGCGCGCGAGGTGCGCGGCGCCGGCCTCGCCGATGTTGTTGCCGCTGAGGTGCAAACTGCGCAGCGTGGCGTTGGTCTCGAGCGCACTGGCGAGCGCCTGCGCACCGGCGGGCCCAATGTCGTTGCCGCTGAGGTAGAGCGACGTGAGCGACGCGTTCTTCTCGAGCGCCGACGCGAGCAGCGCGGCGCCGCGGTCGTTGATGCGGTTGAAACCGAGGTCCAGCGTGCGCAGCGTCGCGCTCTCGACCAAAACGTTGGCCAGCAGCCGCGGCGCCACGTTGCCGAGCGAGAAGCCGCCGAGCTTGAGCACGGCGTAGGGCGCCAGGTCCTCGCGGACGCGCGCGCCGACGGCCGCGAGGTCCGCGCGCCCGGCCTCGAGGTCGCGGTGGTAGCGCCGCAGGTTGCGGTGGATGAGCTCCCGTGGCGGGCAGTCGGTTGGTGCAGGTGGCATCGTTGGATTTGTGTTGTGTGCGATTGTTGGATTTGTGTGGAGGCGCGCGGCGGCCAACGTTGGGTTTGTGTTGCTGGTGGGCGTCGCGGGCGCGGGCGCGCAGTCGCCGTCGAGGCTGGTCTCGCTGCCGCTGCGCTCGCGGTCGGTCATGGTGGAGCGCGGCGTGCTCACAGCGGGCGACGCAGGCGTGGTCGGGGGCGCGGCCAGCACGCTCGCGGCGTCGCGCTCGCTGTACTTGAATCGCGCGCAGATATCGCGCATCATTCGGGCTCGCGCGGCGTCGTCTCTCCCACGGGGCGAACGCGGCCGACTGCGGCGTTGGCGGGAGGACGGCGGGGCGGGCGAAGGGAACGGCGACGCACGCGGGGAGGGAGGGGGGAAAGCGACCTCTCACACGCGCGGACGCTCGGGAAATGGCGCGTTCTCTCCCTCGATGGCGGCGGGGCGGCGGCGCGTCACACTCGTAGGTCCACCACGTGATTTCGAAATGCTGGCCGGAGGCTGACGCCAACAACACACACACACACACACACACACACGCGGGTCAGGGCCGGTCGGAAGCGAAAATTGCACAAAACAGGGAAAACGAAGAAAAAACGAGAAAACCAACCGAGCGCCGGCGAGCAAAAACACGCCCGCGGACTGAAAACACGTCGGTTGGCCGGGCGGCCAGAAGCGGCTGCTGCGACAGCAGGAAGACTGCCCGACCCGCTTTCTGTGTGGGGTGACTGTTTTGTGATTGGTGTGTGCGTTTTCCAGCCGTAAACAGTTTTTTTCGTCCCTCAGAAACGGGCTCTACAGTGAAATGCCAAAAAAAAAGTCAGCGAATGCGTAAATTCAGAAACAAATGTGCCGTCTAATCTGATCTATAACCTCATTTACGAGGTTTTATTCTAGCGAGGGCTGTTGACGTGCGTCGATCTTGGTGCATTTTCGCGGTTGGTCAGCAATCGTTGGCACGGTCCCCAGAGAGCGCGACAAAAGGAGATGCATCCGGAGAGCGGAATAGTACATGAACACCGGATTCCGTCCAAGAACTCATGACGACCGGGGTCCAGCATGAAAACACGGGGAAAAGTTGCTGCAGATCCCACTGCGTTTCTTGCGCTGGTAAACTACAGCAATTTGTGTGGGAATCTGCATTTCCCCAAACCATAAAACCACCTCGCCCATCCTTCGTGGCCTCGGTCGACTGCGTCCGGTAATGGTAAACTAACCGCCCTGTTCCCGTCTTTCCTTTCCGTCCCCTCCCACCGCACCGCAGCCGAGGACCACACGAAAAGGATTCCCTCCCAACAGATTCTGAAGTTTGATGATGGCGGTGAACCATAACGAAGCAGCGGCCGCTGACTTCCCGGACGGACAAGCGGGAGGCCAGACCAGTGTGGTTTGCCCATCTGAGTGCAGCGAAGTTATACGCGCACCCACTCATCATTCGACCTGCTGCCAACGGTTGATTGTGTACACGTGAACAGCAGTCCCTCGCCAAGCGGCCGTGGAGGAGAACAATGTTCACCGCGTCGGGAGAGCAGAGCGGTGATGGTTGCACCGGACGGCACGGACTCAGCTTGGGAGCGGTCAGGCACCAGAAGACCTCTGGATCCAGAGGGCTCTTCCAGGCGACCCCTCCCAGCTGCGGATCTCTCTTCTTCTTCACCCACGTTTCTGAAGTTCGGGCGGACACAGGCGGCGTCATCTGCGCGTGATTGGCCGGGGCGGGCCAGCACATCCAGAGCGATTACCGTGCTGTGATTGGCCTATCGGGCGAAAGCGAAACCTCCGTCCAGTCCAAGCACCCTGATCCCGATCTTGTCCGGTTGAAGTTTCGCGCTTTACGCTTTGATGGCGAGAGCACGCTTCACGTTCGCCAGAACTGTTCTCCATTGACGGATCACAGAAAAGGGGGCCGAGACATTCCCCTTCAGAAATGGCGCCCGCGCCATCCCTGTTGCTACCATGCCATGCCTGCCACGGCGCTGGCGCTGCGACCTCGAGGTCCTGCATGCAAATGCACGTTGAAACAATTCCCGCGCACTGGCTTTCCGAACGCGGGGCAGCCGACCGGGGAATTTTCTGCTGCGTTGGTGAGATACTGTATGATACGCCCGCCAAACCAAGCAGCACAGTTCCCGTGGAATGCCACGGGTACGTACCCCACGGTACGTACCCCACGTCCACGTTGTGCCACGGTTGACCCAACGTAGGATGCGCTGCTCCTGTCTCCCACTCGAGGCTCACGGCAAACGGTAGTGCCATGGCATCCATGAGAATAAACCCAGTCAGCCGGAGAGCAGTTTCAATTCTGGATGCTCATCCAGACGCCACCCAGAGAGCCTCTCGGATCGAAAATTTGGGCTCTCCCGCAGCGCGTACGGGGGACCACGCGAGTCGCCGGAACCTCCTCGAAGGCAGCCCCCGTCCCCGTCCCCCATCCTCAGGATCCAGCACACCCAGCACGACGTGATGGGATCTCGATCGCTGGATATCCAGAAACGCCGGATCGGCGAAAATCCAGTGCGGGAATGGAACCAACATCCCCGTGTTAGCCAAAGCACCGGTACAGACCTTGACGTTGATGATCACAACAAGCTTCCCGGTAGTCAAAAGATAGACCTCCACTATAGACTGAAAAGACCTCGGTTGGACGATATTCATATCCCTCCCCGAACATTGGCAAAAGCAAGACCACCATGGCACGGCGACGAGGAGTGCTCGCCGTGGCGGCTCTCTGCGGGCTCCTGTGGGGCGTCCACGGCGCGCGCGACGCGTCCGCTGCACCCCCCATCATCTCCCCTGCCAGTCCGTTTTTCTTTGACGCCCCGGGGGTCTCTGGAAGCGGAGCTTCGCTCGCGAGCGTGTTCTCCCCGGACGAGCGGAACGCGCCGGGCGCGCTCGACCGCGAGGCGGCCTGGCAGCGCTACTACGCGCACCTTATGGCCCCCACGCGGTCCGCGCCATTCGTCGTGCTCTTCACCGACGATCCAGCGGACGCGTGCGGCGTCGCCAGTCCGGAGGAGCAGGAGGAGGAAGAAGAAGAAGACGGAGATCCGCCTCGAGACGACGCCCAGCGGCTCGCCGAGTGCCACCAGCTACGGTACGACACTGCCGTGGAAGAGGCGTGTGCGTGTATGGGAGTCTAACCGCCGTGCTGGGAATATGTAGCGAGACGACGGCGGCTGTGACGCGGTACGTGCGCGGGCTCGTGGCCGCCGAGGGCTTCCCGTCCCGCGAGCTGCTCCCGGTCGTCCACATCTCCAAGCAGGCGCTCCCGCAGGCCTTCGCGCTGGTAGAGCAATTTACACACACTTCGTCAGACGACATGCTGTAAAGTGACTGGTCTAACTGGCGTACTGTTTGGCAGCACCGCGTGCCGTCGACGCCGTCGCTGCTGTGGCTGCCGCCGCGCGCCACGGGCAAGCTCCAGCGCCGCGCGCACCGCCAGACCAACTTCCTCGCGCTGCCGTCCGCGCCGCCCGTGGACGTCCAAGCCGTGGCCCAGGACGTGACCGGCTTCCTCCATCGCTGCTACGCGCAGAGCGGGCTCGGGTTCCCGTCGTCCACGGCAAACGCAGCACCGTCGAGGGGCCGCGGCCGTGGCGCGCCGGCGCAGCGCCTGCCGTCGGTCGTCGCCGTGCCAGTCCATGGTGAGCAGGACGACTCGCTAGCGGAGCGGATCATCAACACGCTGCCGTTCCTCGCGATCGGCTTGTACGCGCTGCTGACGGCGGCCCAGCACCGCGCGGCCGTGCTCAAGGTGGCGCGCAGCCGCTTCACGTGGCTCGTGCTGGCGCAGGGCGTGCTGTACGTGTCGCTCAGCGGGCTCTTCCACTCGATCATCCACCGCGTCGGCGCGTTCTACGCACACCCGCAGTACGGCGTCTACTTTATCCACCCGAGCGGCCGCAAGCAGTTCTTCCTCGAGGGGCTCGTGAACGGCGGCTGGAGCTTCGCGATCTCGTTCGCGCTCTTCTCCATCGCCAACGTCATGCCCGTGATCAAGTCCCGCTTCGCGCGCGAGGAGATCTTCCGCTGGTCGCTGCTGGTCGTCGGCGTCGCGTACATGGGCCTCCACCTCGTCTTCACCGCCAAGCACCCGTGGCTCTCGAGATAAAAATGAAGCTCGATCCGTCCCATGTCCAGACAAGAAAAGAGAGAAGCGAAATCAAGCAAAATCAAAGTGGTATCGTATATGAAAGGTACATGGGCATGGCGGTCGGTGGCATAAATCTTACTGCTTGGCGCGCAGCAGCGCTTTGAGCTTCGGGTAGCTGGCGAGCACGAGCGCCGCGTCGCTCTCGCTGGTCGCCGTGACCCACTCAAAGGCCTCGTCGACCGAGAGCAAGCCCGCGAGACCCGTCTCGACTTCGAGGTGCTCGCTGGCATCCGGAAGACCGTGCTTCTCGAAGAACCGACGCATGTTCACGAGGTCTCGTCGCAGGTACTCGAGAAAGTCCGGGTGCGTCTGGTCCATGGCCTGGCCAAAGTCAATCAGCCAGCACTTTTGCTTGTGGTAGAGCACGTTGTACTCGCTGAGGTCGCCGTGAACGAGCTTAGCGTTCTGACAAAGCACGCGCGTCGCGTTCAACAGGTCGGTGTACGCGTGGATCAGCTGGCTCTGCGTCATGTTCGCGGCCACCTCCTTGAGCGTCGGCGCCGGTAGTCCCTCCGCGGCGTTGCCAATGAAGCTCATGACCACAATATGCTCCTTCACGTGGACAGGCTCAGGCGCGCGGACCCACTTGCAGGCGCGCGACAAATTGCGGAACTCCTTCTCGCTCCACTCCTGCATTTGGCGCCGGCGGTCCTTCTTGTGGAACGCTAGGTCGAAGCGTCGGTCGCCCGTGATGTAGTCCTTGCGGTTCGCGAATGCGTTGAGCGTGGTCTTGAAGATCTTGATCGCGAACTCACGCTTGCGGAAGGTCTCCGGGTCCGTGCCGACCGCAAAGTACACGTTGGCCTCCTTGCCGCTCTGCATGCAGCCGTAGACCTCGTCGACGTCGCCGCGGTTGATCATCTTCTGCAGCATCAGCGTCGTGCGCTCGTCCAGCACAGCGTCCTGCGTCGCAAACTTGGCCGCCTCAACACGCCCGCCGCCGTGGCCGTGGCGCTGGTCCTTGTCCCAACGCCGGAACGACTCGCGGATCGAGTTGAGACCTTGCTGGGTGCCCTCGACAGGCACAGACCGGTCGTAACGCTGCTTGGACTTGCTCATCGTCTTGGTTGATGTGGTCGTGCGCGTGCCTGTGAACCCCAGCGACGCGGTGGTCTCATCACCCTCGATGGCGTCGAAGTCGAACGAGTCGGCGCCCAGGAGCTCGCGATCGCTCGCTTTCTCCTCCAGATCGCTGAACAGGTCGGTAATACCGCGTCCCTGTGAGTTTGTGAGTGTCTCGATCGCACGCACGTCGCTCTCGTAGAGCTGCCGCGCAAGCTCTTCGTCCATGATCTCTTGGAGCGTCGGCCCACGCGAGCTTGGGGCGGTGGGGGCGGCAAGGGTGGCGGCGTTCCAGGGGCTCGCAGACAGCATGATGTGTTGTTGTTGGGCTGTGTTTCTCTTCTGGTCTTGACGGAGCTGGCAGAGGCCGAGCAAAATGAATTGTGATGGGGGAGAGCGAGAGAGAAGCGAGAGGAAGGCTTCCGCGGGGACCGCGGCCACTGTTCCAGACCTGGGTCAGCGAGTCTGGGTTTGGTCTCACCAACACTCTCGATGCACCAGCACTCACCTTTCCAGATGTAGCCATGTGCTGGTGCGGAGCTCTCCACAACGAACGTTCCGCCACCGTGAACGAGCGCTGCGCGGACATCCCGTCAATATAGTTCACGTCAGCCACTGGGCAAAAATGCATCTCCGCACGCGGTTGGGAGCAAACATCTAGTATATCGCCAGCAGGTTCTGAATGACCGAACAGGGGTTGTGCACTAGGAGGCGGAGCTTCCCCCGCCCTAAAACGCAACCCAAGCGCCTTGATCTGGACTACGGGGAGTCACAGAGGCGTCGATCAGTCGGCTCTATCATCGGTCATTATCCGCATCCCCGTCGGACACCGCTCTCGTCTTTCACCGTGATCCCGAGCCTGTCCTTGACACGACTCTGCGGATCTCAAGATAAGGCAAGAATGGCTCGCCCTCCGCTTGAGGGCAAGAGGGCCACAACAGTAGCTCGTAAGATCCCCATCGTACACCACACCATCTTTGACAGCCAGGACAAATCCTCCCGAATAGCATCAACTAGTGTATTCCGCGAATGGTCTCCCCCAGGCAGCCTGCACCAATGCCACTCATCGCCCCTCGCGCCTGCTCATCGTCTAGTCATGGCCCAGACGCCGCTTTTACCCAATCACCGGCCTCCATCCACCGTGGGCGACTCATTTTCCCGCTTGTGACACGTTCTGACCCCATCGCCGCAACATGAGACGGCCGAGTGAGTTCTTCTTGCCACTGCGCGCGCCATTGGCGCTCCGCGTTGCGTCAAGAAGACTATTGAACCCTTTTTCTTTCTACGGTATCGCGCCCCATATAGGATCTCACTTTTTGGCGTCTCATTTGGCGTCCAAAGGTGGAACGTCTCGGCCATTCGACGCGGCAGGCAATTTTTAGGGGACGCGCGGCCTGGCTTCGTCCTGCCTGCTCACTGCTACGCGATCCCACACTTTTGCCTGGCTCGCCCGCGTCCTTCCGCGTCCTGTGCGCCGCTCAGTTCGCGATTGTCGCGCGGCTGGCCAGAGAAGAAGAGTTCACACCACCATGGTAGCAGCGCATGACGTGCCCGAGCTCGAGCCGCTCGAGGCGCCGCAGACGCTCGAGGAGCGCCGCGCGCGCCAGCGGCTCCACGTCAAGCGCACGTATTACAAGAAGCTCGTACTTGGACTGCTTTTCTTCTTTGTAGACGGGTAAGAGGGGCGTGCTGACCGCTTTTGCGTGCACATAGATGGAGATGCAGGCGCTGCGCGACACCGTGCAGCAGCTCGAGGCCGAGTTCGCGCGGCTCAAGCTGCAGAAGCAATCCGAGGAGGCCGACGCGAACCGTGCTCCTGAGATAACAACCAACGACAACACGCAGTTGGTGCTGAGCGGTGGCGAGAGGGACCCGGCGGTTCAGCGCTTCAACGAGATATTGGCGCTGAAGGCGAGGCTCCGCCAGGAGAACGAGGCGCTGCAGCGCGCCATCGCCGAACGAAACCGGTTTGCACTCAAAGCAGCCTCGTGGATTCGCGTGGGCCACTTGGTGCCGCCCGAAGATGAGGTGCGTACTGCTACATTGTCGGCTTGGGAAGTGTCTGGGCCTAGGACCTCACAAATAGTTTCATTTCATTCAACAGGAGACTGAGGCGCGCCGTCCAGAGCCCGTGCCGCTCGCGCTCTCGGCGTCGTTCAACGCCGACATGTGCCGCGAGGTGGCCCGCGCCACGTTCCAGGGCGTGCGCCAGTTCACCGACAGCCTCGCGTTCCTATCGACAGGCGTGAGCCTGTTTGGCTGGCGCGACAAGCGGATCCGCAAAGGCGACCGCGTGGCGTTCTCGCTGAACAAGCAGTTCCGGAACATCTCAGCGCTGGAGCTCTGGACGCACGGCTGGCAGCTCACGGGCGCCACAAACGGGCTATCACGGCTCTACTCGGCGTCCATGAACGTCTCGGTGACGTCAGTGCAGCGCGTGGACGCCGACAACGAGATCAAACTGCGCGTCATGACCAGCGACGACGGCCGCACGCGCGTCAAGACGCTGTTCCTGATCTCGCGGTTCGCGATGCCCACCGGCTACGCGTACATCATCCGCTCGCTGGACCACACCAAGTTTCTTGCAGAGCTGCCGAGTGGAAGTGAGACCGACGGCGTGGCCGAGCACTGGGTCGACTATCACAACTGGACCATCTTCGAGTCCCAGGGCGCCGACGGCGAGCACTGCCGACTCGAGTTTGGCGGCGAAGTGCAGAGCAACGCCGTCGCCGGCTCGGACATGTGGATGCTCGAGGTGCTGCTTGTGGCGCTGCGCTGGGAGAGCATCGTGGTCGAGCCCGTGTTCAAGATCTGCCCGGACGGCGCCGGCGAGAGTGTGTACAACGTGCTGTAAAAAAACGTGTTTAGGAAATATCGTGATTTCTTACATATTATCGAACTAAGCATAGAGTTTGCGAATTGGGATTTCGGTGCTCACTGAGCACTGCTCAGGAGGACCAAAACCGGCTTCCACACCACGAAAACCGTACTTGGTGGAAGACGTGCAGCATAGAAGAGCCGTACTGACATATTCTTAAACCAATCAGCGATCATATGACCACCCATCGGAACTCATTCTGAGCTGCCAGCGAGTATTTGATCGACATATAAATATGCTCATGAGCCTTCCGGTATTAGCAATCCTGGTTTGTGTCAGTAAACCTGTCAGTTGCTCCACCCTGGACCTAAGAGCCTGCTCAGAACATCCACGATTAGGTCTCAGCCGCGCCGCCTGGGACTCTCCAACGCAGAGTCTCCAGACATCTAAATCTCTCGCCACCACACCATGGGCCCACGGCGCGCCAAGGTGCCGGCGCTCGAGCCGCTCGCGGCGCCGCAGAATGAGGAGGAGCGCAAGGAGCGCCAGCGGCTCCACGTCAAGCGGACGTACTACAAGAAGCTCGTACGCTGTTGCTGGAAGCTCTGGTCCAGTACATGACGCGGACTAACCTCTGTTTGATATTGGTGAAAATCCAACAGAATGAGATGCAGAACCAACGCGACCGCGTGCGCCAACTCGAGGAAGAGTACGCGCGCCTCGTCGCGCAGAAGAAGGAGCGCGCCAAGACCATGGGCGCGCTGCCCGCGCTTTCCAAGCCCAACTCGCCCGACGCCGCCGATCTGCTCACCGATCCGGTCTTGACCGCCGACGCCAACTTTGTGTTCGACGCCGACTTTCTGGACGACCAACTCTTCGATGCCAACGTTGGCGCGTTCGGAGGCGATGCCAACGTTGGCGCATTCGGCGTTAACGCCAACCTTGGTGCGTTTAGCGTCGACGCGTCTCTCCAACCCTACGCATCCAGCGCCATCACGCAGGAGATCGTCCCGAGCGGGTTACAGAATCTCCGCGACCTGTACGCAGAGATCTCGGAGATCAAAGAGAAGCTGCTCGCCGAGAACGAGGCGATGCGCAACGCCGTGGCCGACCACGAGCGCTTCGCGCAGAAGCTCGCGGCCTGGATGGAGGTCGAGGACACTGCAACGGCCGAGGACGACGCGTACCGCCGCGCCAAGCTCGCGCAGCCCGTGGACACGGCGTTCTGCCAGGCATTTGCCCGAACAGCATACGAGGATATGTGGCAGTACCGCCAGAGCCAGGGCTTCGTGTCGTCGGGGATCAGCGTGTTCGGCTGGCGCGACAAGCGCCTGCCTGTGGGAGACCGCGTCCGGTTCTCGCTCAAAAAGCTGTTCCAGAAGCGCACAGCGGTGGAGCTTTCGCTGCGCGGCTGGGGCGTGCTCTCCATGCCGAAGGCGCTCGAGTCCATGTTTTCGCCCAGCACCAACGCGAAGTTCTCAACGGTGCAGGTCATTGACGACGACAACAAGATCATGTTCCGCCTCATGTGCAGCCCAGACGGCATGGTCCTCGCCAAGACCCTGTTCATGGTCACGCGGTTCGCGATCCCGAATGGATTTGTGGTCTGCATTAAATCGATCGACCCAGCGCTGCTCGTGCCGAGCCAATTACCGACGGGAGTGGTCGAGAAGTGGGTCGAGCACTCGACATGGGTGACGTTTGAATCGGCCGGAGAAGACAGCGAGCACTGCGAGATCGAGTTCAGCGGCGAACTCCAGATCAGTCCACTCGTGCCGCAGGCCACGTGGCTGCTTGAGATTCTCTTTATCATCCTGCGCTTCGAAGGCAAGATCACGGGGCCTGTGTTTTCTCTGTGTTAACATAATCTAACGGCAGTCCAAATGTCGTTTACTCCATAAATGGACTGCGGCTTTCTCTCTCCTTTCCGGAGTTGACAAGACTGGGAACTGTAGGTACAGTGTAGGTAGAAACGCGCAAACAAACACCGTCCTGAAAGTCCAGTTTACAGGTCTAGAATCAGGTTTTGCTCAAACGCGAAGGAGAGACAAGTTATCCGGATTCCGGATAATAAATGCAGCCGTGGCTTCACCACAGTGCCCTTCGAAGGATGGGAAGAAGGTTCTACACCTGACGAAGAATGGGTGTGGGGCGGTTGAGTCCAGAGGAGTGCGCGGCGTTCCCATCTAACATTCCGACCCTCCATGACGGACGCGGACGACCACGCGGCGGCGCTGCCGGAGCTCAAGCCGATCCACGCCAAGCTCACGAGCGCCGAGAAGCGGGAGCGCCAGCGGCTCCATGTCAAGCGCACGTACTACCGCAAGCTAGTGCGTCTTTCTTTATTCGCTCGAGCAGTGAAGAATGCCTCGTTTCTCACATCGTTTTTTGTTCCGGTGGCTTTTTGTTCTCCGTGGAACAGCATTTGATGCAAGGGCTCCGGGATGACGTGAGTAAACTGGAAGACGAGTATGGCCGGCTCCTCGCGGAGAAGATCAAGCGCGTTGGGCCCGACGCGGCGCAGTCGCCGCCGCGCGGGGCAACGGCGCTCGCAGCCCCAATCCAGCGAGACCGCGCTGAGTTGTTGGAACTTTACGACGAGCTCTGTCGGGCCAAGCAGCGCCTGCGCACGGAGAACGATGCGCTGCGCAAGGCGCTCCAGGCCCACGAACAGCTCTCCCAGCAACTCCAATCTTTGCTGATCGAGGAGAATGCCCTCGCATCCTCCAATCAGGTGAGTGGCCTCCACATTTCTCTGATATGGAGGCCATGTGCTGACGGAGTCCATGTACCGTATTGAAGTCTCCCGCAGGATCGCCAATTGGTGGGTCTGGCTTGTCGTCTCCAGTGTCTGAGACTCCTCCTGTCTCCTTACGGTTCCTCATCGATGCCGCGACGTGCCACGAGATCGCACGGACTTCGTTCGCGGAGATGCAACGCTTCCGCGAAAGTCACGGGCTCTTCTCGTCGGGCGTGAGTGTGTTTGGTTGGCGGGACAAGAGGCTGATCCAAGGGGATCGGTTCAAGTTTTCCATGAGCAAGCTCTTCCCGAACATCACGCCCTTCGAGCTGTCGCTGCGCGGCTGGTCGGTTGTGATCTCCAACCACCTGCTCGCGTCGCTCTACTCATCGGCGTTCAACGTCAAGATCTACACGCTCCAGCGCGTGGACGACGACAACGAGATCCGCTTCCGCGTCATGCGGAGCTCGGACGGCCGTCACGTGGTCCACACGCTTTTCCTAGTCTCACGGTTCGAGTCGCCACTGGGCTACACGTTCATCATCCGCTCGCTGGACCACACACACTGGCTGGCGCCGTTCGAGCCCCCGCCAGGCGTCGTGGCCCAGTGGACCGACTACTACAACTGGACCATCTTCGAAGGCCACGGCGAGGACGAGCAGCACTCCAAGATCGAGTTTGGGGGCGAGACGCGACGGAACCCCGTGGCAGGGCCCGACGTGTGGATGCTCGAGATCCTCTCGCTCATGCTGAGGTGGGAGAGCATCGTCATCGGCCCCGTGTTCTCGTTGTGCGCATGATCGCTGTCATGTTCCCGGTCTGTTCTGTCAAATCGTTTTTTTGTTCTTTGTTTCTCGTGCTCGCGGGAATGTTCTGGCGGGAATATTTTGCATGTGATTGCTTCGACGTCGTGGAGCAGATGTGGAGAAGGACGGCCGTAGCAATAGCCACCTCTTCTATACGGTTGATATCCAAGCTTTTGCGCCAATCGCTAATCACGTGAAAAGCAACCTGATTGGCGGAAATTGGATAGAGGCGCAATTGCTCAACTGGTCGGAACAGTTCTGTTCAGTCCGGAGCTGAGGAAAGAGCGACTAACGTTGGCGAAGCTCGCACTGCGTCCGCGCACACGCCTCACTCGCTTCCCTCCGCTGCGTCTCGTTTTCCACACTCTCCACGGCACTTCCTTCTGTAGCAGCAGTCGCGGCCTTGCCCCGTGTCGCCCACGTCTGCTCCAGCGCGCACGCAAAGCATCTACTTTTTTAGCCACTTTGAAGGCGAACCCATCGGTCTAATTTCCCCGGATCTGGAGACTAAGCATGCCGACGCATCCCAAGAAGGCGGATGTGTCACTACCTACCCTCGCGCCGCTTGCCGCGCCCCTGGCAGAGCTCTCGAAGGATGAGATGCGTGAGCGGCAGCGGCTCCACGTCAAGCGCACGTACTATCGGAAGCTGGTGCGTCCCTAACGTCCCCCCGCATTGTACAACTGTTGGCGCGTCTAACGACGTGCTTTCGTTGGTTTGTTGGGGTGCGTCCCTGATATGACTCACAGAATGTGCTCCAGACGCTGCGCGACGAGATGGTCGTGCTGGAGAAGCAGTACGACGGGCTACTCGCGAAGAAGCGCGCGGCCGAGAGCAGCGCGCCGTTCGCGCTCGACAACCAGTTTGCCGAGCCGACGTTCCACGATTGGTTGGTGCACCCGCTGCCGCACCACCAAGCCTCGCCAACGGATTTCTACCAACACCAACTCCAGGAAAACAACGCCCAACTTTCCAACGGTGGCGCACCGCGGTCATTGGCGGCGCTGCGCGATCTGTACACGCAGATCTCCGAGGTCAAAGAGCGCCTGCGCGCGCAGAACGAGGCCATGGCCGCCGCCGTGACCGAGTACAACCGCTTCTCGCAGAAGCTCAAGACCTGGATGGAACAGGAAGAGCTCGCCTCCAGCTCCAGCGGCGACGAGGTACGTCGCATTCTATGCGGTCCCCGTGGTTAGACCCTGACTGGTTTCTCAAACTTTACGTTTTCGTGTATCCATCCGGTTAGATCCACGGAGATCCACTGGGCTCCTCGTCCTCGGGCTCCTACACGCCGCGGCTCGCGGCCCCCATTAGCGTGGACGTGTGCCACGCCGTGGCGCGCGCGACATTCGCCGACATGCAGCGCTTCCGCCAGACCAACGCGTTCCTCTCCACGGGCGTGAGCATCTTCGGCTGGCGCGACAAGCGCGTCCGCAACGGCGACCGCGTCAAGTTTTCGCTCAAAAAAGTCTTCCACGGCATCTCGCCGCTCGAGCTCTCGATGCGCGGCTGGCCCGTGCTAGCCTCGGCTTCGCGCCTGCCCACGCTCTACTCGGCCTCGATCGACATGAAGATGTCCACGCTCCAGCGCGTGGACGACGACAACCACGTCATGCTGCGCGTGATGACGAGCGCCGACAAGCGCGTACAGGTCAAGTCGCTGTTCGTGGTCTCGCGGTTCCAGATCCCGGACGGCTACGCGATCCTCGTGCACTCGCTGGACCGCAACTTCCTCGCGCCTTACAAGCTCCCGCCGGGCGTTGTCGAGCAGTGGATCGACTACTACACGTGGATCACGTTCGAGCACTTTGGCGAAAAGCGCGAGCACACGGTACTTGACTTTGGCGGCGAAGTGCAGAGTAATCCTGTGCTCGGCTCGGACATGTGGATGCTCGAGGTGCTGCTCATCGCGCTGCGGTGGGAGACCCAAGTGTATGGCGCCATCTTTTCAATCTGCTGACACGAGGTCATGCATATGTATGTGATAAATGCATCTTTACGTCGGTCTTGCGCATCGTAATGAAGCTGTACCAATCCTCTTGGGTGCCTGGAACGCGTAAAAGCTGAGTGATATATCATGTGAATGATCGATGAGGCTGCCGGACTCAATGCAGTTCACGTGGTCGAGTAGAGCCGCCTAATAGTCTCGATTGCGCACATGAGCTGTTGGTACTTGAAGTACCTTCCCAGGCATGCACAGAAATGACTCATTATCGCACGTCGTCACGCTTTCGTATGTATTCAGCACGCAAAGTCCATCCTGCACGGGTCTCCTTTGTCACGACCGCATGTTGCTTTCACCTCCAGTTTGCCTCGGTTCGTTGGAGGGTGTCCACACGAGGTCACGTCCATGTTGCCTTACGCCACGAACGACGTCGGTTCGGCGCCCACACCACCGGCGTGCTGGTGCACCAGCTTCGCAAACTTGAGCGCGAGCTCGTCGGCGTCGGCCTGGGTCTCGGCCTCGGCGTACACACGCACCGCGTCCTCCGTACCCGACGGGCGCACGAACGCGCGGCCGTGCTTGCTCTCGTACTGCACCAAGGTCTCGGCAAGCGCCGCCTTGAGCGTGTCGGGCGAGAGCACCTTCGTGTCGTCGACCGAGTCGACCTTGATGGTCTCGCGGTCCTTGATCTTGGTCTTGGTCTGGCGGCTCGGCAGATCGTTGTAGATGCGGTCCCAGTCAGCGATCGACCAGTTACGCTGGATCAGGAGCACTTCAACGAACAGCAAGTCGCTCAGCGCGTCACCCGTGGCCTGGTTGATCAGCTGGTGCGCCGCCAAGAGCTGCGCCAGGGCAGCCTTCTTGCGCTCATCGTGGAGCGTGCTCTCCCACTTGTGGAGCTTCTCGACGAGCGCATCCTTGAGCACGACGGTGCCGTGGCCGTTGGCCTCGAAGTAGATGCCAATGTCGTACTCAGTGGCCTTCTTGTGGCAGTACTTGACGCCGGTCTTGGCCTGCGCGACGCGAATCGCGCGCGACTGCAGGTATCGCGAAGCGGCACCGTTCGCGTAGGCCGTCTGCACGACGCCGAGCGTCACGCCCTCCTTCTCGAGTTCCAAGATGCGCACCTTCTCCGCGAAGAAGTCGGCAAACAGACACGCGATCTTGTCGCCATCGAGCAGGTGCCACACGCCTTCCTCGTCAAAGTAGTGGAACACAACGCGGTCGGCGTCGCCGTCCAGGCTGCAGAAGCGCTTGCCGCGGTCGGCATCACGCGAGAGCCCGGCCGGGGGCTTGCGCGCCTTTTGGACGTGCTCGGCGCCGCACTCGTGGTTGAGCTCGCCATCGTGGGGCGTGTTGAGGATCTCGAGGTGGAGCGACTCGGTCAGCTCCTTGGCGAGCTTCGCGAGCTGCGGCGCACCGACGCCGTGCGCGCAGTCCACGTACAGCGGCGTGCGCATCTCGAGCTTCTTGGCGTCGATACCGGCCGTGAGCTGCTTGAACGCGTCCGCGAGCATGTTGTAGTAGCCGACCTCAGACGCCCAATCGCCGCGGTTGTACTGCTCGTAGTTCCACATGCGCACAAGGTGGTGCAGCTGGGGCGTGGTCTGGAGCCCAAAGTCGAGCACGTTGCCGCCGATCACGAGCGCGCCCTCGCGCGCGAGCTCGGCGAGGTGCTCGCTCGACACGCGCGTGTCCTTGGCGATGAACACGTTGCCCGTGTGGTCCAGGTCGATCTTCTCGGCGGCCACGATCGCGTCCAGCACCTCCACGACCTTGTCTGTCGGCGCGTTCGCGAGCTGCGTCGCGTGCTGTTGCATCATACACAGAGCAGTCACGTTAGGATCTCTTCACAACCGTTATCTGATTCCACGAGCTCCAAAAAGATCCCGTACCTTCTCCCACGACTGCTTGAGCATCTCGCCCTTCGAGTCGATGAGCTTGAGCCCGTTGTCCGAGCCGACGTTGTGCGAGGCCGTGATCATCACGCCCGTGATCTTGCCCTCGCTCTTGGAGCGCAGCACCGCGAGCATGCCCATGCGGTGGCACGTGGACGCCAGCAGCGACGCGTCCTCGCGGAAACCGGCCGTGCCGTAGAGCAGCTCGCGCGCCCCGAGCGCCGGCGCGCGCGGGTACTTGCCCGCCTCCTCCACCACGCGCGGCGTCTTGTCGGCCACGCTCGTCGCGCTCATCGTCGGTAGGTTCGTTGGCTTGGTCGCGAAGATTTCCCCCTTTTGAAGAGGATTCTCTCGCTCGCTCTTCCTGTCTTTGCGAAACGAAACCGGATTTAGGAGGAAACATCCGCGACCTGCATGTGGTTCTTCGCGCAACATAAGTAGAGAGCGTGCGTTTGTAGCTGCAACATAAACATGCCGCGTCTCTGCATCAGCATGAGCAACCGTACCCCGTAACCCCTCGTGACTCTGACGTTGCAAAATACTGACATGACGGCAAACAACCAACATTCTGATGATTGGATGGCTACATGGTGAGCGGTTGCGGTAACGCAGGTGGCCCGACGTTTACGCGATCCGCGTGCCGCTCTCACGGCCGCAAGTGCAAGTCCTTCACTTCCACAAGAACCGACGTCATGACCACGACTGACGCTGAGCCCTACGTGCTGCGCCGCGCGACGCCCAGCGACGCCGCCGCGCTCAGCGCGCTCGCGACGCGCATGTTCACGGCCACGTTCGGTGCCATCTTCACGGACGACGACCTGCTGCCGTTTCTCGCCACCGCATACGACGTCGACCGCGTGCGCTCGGAGATCGAGGACCCGAAGCGCGTGGTGCTGCTGGTGTTCCCGCCAGACGACTTGGTCACACCGTGCGGATACAGCATGCTCCACGACGGCAGCTTGCGCCCCGGCGACGAGGACAAGAACCCGGCCGACTACATGGAGCTCAAGCGCATCTACGTGGACGAGGCCCACCATGGCAAGGGTGCCGCGCGGCTGCTCATGGACCACATGATGGCTGTCATCCGCGAGATGAACCGCCCGATCACGTGGGTGGGCGCGTGGTACAAGAGCTTCCGCGCGCACAGCTTCTACAAGAAGCACGGCTTTGTCGAGACCGGCACGCGCATGTTTCCCGTGGGGAAGACCCTGAACCCGAGCATTGTGTTCACACTCGACGCGTTGGATGCCCCTCTGAAGCCGCCGCATGCGTAACAAATGGCGTTCCTAGAGCCTCAGCTGGAGCTTCTTTGGCAGCGACGTGCTGGTACTGAGCAGCGACTCACCAAACTAAAGTGAACGTATCTTTGGACGTGCGCCCTTTCGGTTCTTCAGTTGTCTGCGCCTTCGTGCAGTGTCTTTTCAGTCCTACCGGCATGACTGCGTTCGTACTGCGCGCAGCAACGCCGGACGACGCGGCAGCGCTCAGCGACATCGCGGCACGCACGTTTGTCGAGACATTTGGCTACCTTCATGCGCCCCCGGACCTTCAAGTCTACTTGGCTACGACTTACGCTGTTGAGCAGATGCGCAAAGAGCTCGAAGACCCTCAGCGACAGACTGTGCTCGCATATCCTGCCGGAAACCTCGCTCGGCCGTGTGGCTACGTGATGGTCAACGATGGCGGTGTTCGCCCGGGAGACACAGGTCGCCCGAGCACCGACTACGTCGAAATCAAGCGCGTCTACGTGGACAGCGCGTTTCACGGCAAGGGCGTCGCGCATGAACTGATGCGCCATGTGATGGAAGTTGTCGAGCGAAAGAAACGCCCGATCGTGTGGCTCGGCGTGTGGGCAGAGAACCATCGCGCACGTCGCTTCTACGAGAAGTACGGCTTCCAAGAGACTGGCTCACGCTGGTTCCGCGTGGGAGCTGTCGACCATCCTGATCTCGTGTACACGCTAAAGCCCGAGCAGCCTAAGCCGTAGTCACCGTAACCAACCTCCAGGTCGGCGATCTTCGGAGCTGTTCAGCCAGATGGATACATTGTTTTAAACGTTTTACACCGTCAACATGTATAAAACTTGGAGCTCCTCATCTCATCCTCGGATTGGATGCCACCTTCTGCGAGTGGCATCCCATCAAACAATGATGACGCTGGAACACTCTGCCACGCCGGCCACTGCCACGCGAAAGAAGCGCGCGAATCGACGCGAGGCGCATTCCTCAATCCACATTACAACCGACAACACGCCTCGTCACCGCTCATCATGAGCGCCTCGCCGTCGTTCCACTTGCGCGTCGCCACGGCGAGCGACGCCGCCGCGCTCAGCGCCATCGCGTCGCGCACATTCGTCGACACGTTCGGCCACCTCTACTCGGCCGAGGACCTGCAGAACTACCTCGCGGGCGCGTACCCCGTGGACAAAATCCGCTCGGAGATCGAAGACTCGAAGAAGTACACGGTGCTGCTGTTTCCGGAGGGTGAGGGCGAGACGCCGTGCGGCTATGCGATGCTCCACGACGGCAGCGTGCGCACGGGCGACGCGGGTCCCGCGGAAGACTACTTCGAGATCAAGCGCCTGTACATCGACAAGCCGTTCCACGGCAAGGGCGCCGCGTACGTGCTCATGGACCACGTGATGGAGATCGTCAAGCAGAAGAACCGCAAGATCACGTGGCTCGGCGTGTGGGAGAACAACTTCCGCGGACAGAAGTTCTACCAGAAGTACGGCTTTGCCGAGACCGGCGAGCACGTGTTCATGGTCGGTGAGACGCAGGACCGCGACCTGCTCTACACACTGCAGACCAGCGAGGCCAAGTAGTCAAGACAAACCCCAGTCAGCACACTTAGACGCATAGCTCTTGAGCTTTTACCTACAACTAGATCTAAACACGACACTGATGTTCCCCGAAACGCGACGATCCGCTTGACATAGCCATCGGCTCGTAGCCATTGCGTGGGCGATCTTCAGTCCGCAACGAGCTCGTTACTGGAAGCCGCGGATCATCCGCACTTCCGTCTGCAAGCATCCGGCGGATGCTGGCAGACGGAAGTCGGCATCCCCGCGGGACCTCGCCCAGAAAATGTGCTTGTATCCGATACGAACACGTTACATCATAATATGGTGCAAGAGATTAGGGAAAACGGAAGAAAACGGCAGAAAGGGAGCTTCGCCCCTAAAGTAGCAACCGCCAGCCACCCCAGACACGCAATTGGCCGCAAGTTCCCCGCGACGCAATCTTGAAGGGGCATTCGCCTTTTGCTCGACTCGACCCGTGTGGCGGCTCGCTCCCATCGGTCATCCGCGCCCGCGCCCTCTCGCAGTCTCCATCTCGATCAGATTGCACTCGTTGCATTTGTAGTTGCCTCCCTGGACCGCACACCGTCTCTCCGCGCCGACACCGCTCGCGCCGACGCATTTTGTTGGTTGAGTTGCTCGTGGAGGGTGGTCAAGAGTTGGTCGCTTCCCAACGTTTGCGCTCCCAACGTTGGTGTTGAAGAAGTGTTTCCCCAACACCGCGGAAACGCGCAGCAAAGGGAAACCAAGAAGAAGAAGAAGAAGAAGAAGAAGAAGAAGAAGAAGAAGAAGAAGAGCAACAACAAGGAAAACGAATATGACGGCGGCGTCGAGCGTCAAGCCCAAGGCCAAGTTCTCGAGCCGCAACGTCAACGCGCTGTACAAGGCGCCGACGCTGCGCGGCGAGCTGGCCGGCGCTGTGAGCGCCGGCTACCGCACGGGCGGCGTGAACGGACTCAACCGCATGCTCGTGCTGCGCGGGCCCGTGCGCGGCGGCGCGCTGGAGATGGCCGAGGCCAACGCCGTCGCGGCGCCCACGCCCATCAACACGCCGAGTCTGCGCAAGGAGCACATGGGCCAGGACATCCACGTGAGCTTAGTGCCGGCGGGGAAGGGCGCCCACGGCAGCGCCAGCGGCGGTGGCTGGGGCAGTGCCGCGACGAGCGACAGTTCGGTGGCGACAAACGAGAGCTCAAGGGACGTTGCAGACGTGAAGCAGGCCCAAGGCGCGCCGGCGGCGCCGCAGTCGCAGTACCAGGCGGTCTCGAATCCGCGGGAGGGGGTCAAGAGTGCGTGGAACGGCGACGCGCCGGCGGTGCTGGGAGCGCACCCGAAATCACCAGCGAATACGCTCAAGTCGATCCTCTCGAGCGGCAGCGGGCGATGGGGCGACGATGCAGTGGAAGAGGATCTCGTGCAGGTGGAGGTGCGGCGCGAAATGGATCGACGACGAGAGTTCCCGGATCTGCGCGAGCAGCAAGCCAGCAGCAACCAGCTCCACCCACACGGACGTGTCTACCACCATCAAGAGTTGGAGCATCACAGCCATCACGACACTCCGATGCAGTCGCAAGATGTTCGGTTTCAGATGAAAAACGCGTCAGTTCACGATGAGCGAGCAAGTCGCGCTCCAAGCTTGAGTTATGGGTATGATTTACGTCGTGGTCGCGACGATCACGGCTCGATTTCGGTGAACTACTTGTCACCAATGAACGACAGAGACGAGCGAGGATACCACCACCCCCAGCATATCAGTATCCAGGACGTACGGTACGGTGATCCAAGAGGCTTCGAAACGCATCACAGGCACCGAACACAGGATGGCATTGATCAAAGTCACCATCGCTACGACCATCAAGATGTTAGCAGTGCCCACAGGGTGCCCATGGAGCGAAGCTACGAAACCCATTCTGGACACAGGTCGCCTGGTCAAGAAGATTTTCAGCGAGCTGATCTGCCGCGCCCTCAGGAGATTCATTTCCAACGAGAAGTAGTAGCTGCACACGCGCGCACGGATTCGGCATGGAAGACTGGACCACACTCAGCACAAAGCGCACCCGTGTCTTCGAACGTCTGGAAAATGAGTGAGACGGAAGTGAGCCCAAGGCCTGCGTCGAAGCCGTTCACGAGTACGGCGTCCTCTTCTTCAAGTCGACCGCTTGATAGGAGCTCTGCAACCGACTCTTCGCGTAACAATGCCACCGTCAGTGCGGTACGAATTCTCAAACGAGATGGTCCGCGTATGTTGTTCGACCATAAGAGCGGCAAAATGGTTGAGGTCCCCGAGTCACAGTCATCAAAGCGATCGAGCAAACCCAATCCACCGCAACCAAAAGCGTTGGCGGAGCAAGACAGCAAAGCACAGCAAAGTGCGACGGCGGTAAATGTCACGGAGAAGGAGATCGAAGCGCCAGCGATGACGGATTCGAGAGGTCAAACCAAGGTGACAGAACCCATCGAGAAGAAAGCGCCTGTGACTGTCACTGTGGCCAAACCCAGAACTGAGGTGACGGATACGCACGAGACAACGTCAAGCGTCTCTCCTATGCCTCTTAGCATCACGCAGACTCAAGCATCGAATTCAAAACCAAGAACGAAGGAATCAAAGTCGAAGCTTGTGTCGATGGGAGGAAAGATGAAGCGGGTTGTAGTCGTCTATCGACCGGTCACGAAGCTGGATGAAGCCAACGAACCTCTTGAAAAGATCGTTCCGGACGAGAAGACTGAACAACTTACAGTGTTCGACGCAAAAAACAAAAGCCGTCGTTCACGTAAAGAGAATTCGCAAGAAGTCGCATTGACGCCGAAAGAAGTGAAGTCCCGACATTCTCTCAAGTCGTTTTCACGTGAGCGTGAAAACGTACCGCCATCAGCGAAGAAGAAGCCGATGAAGAATGACCGTGGCAAAGTTCCAATTGTGTCAGCGAAGAACCCAATGAAGACAAGACCATTTGGAACTGATTCTACACGATCAATGGAAACAAAGAAACTTCGTGCGACTGGAGATTGTTCCGCTCGGAAGGCACGCGTCATGCCAGAATCGAAACGTGAGATGGTCAGCAAGAAAACCAAGCGGTCAGCTCTTGTCCGTGAGTCTGATGCATCTCTCCCAAGCAAACAGGAAGATGTATCAGAAGAAGCATCGATTGACGATGAAGGTTTCACAACGGTCAAGTCTCGGCGAACAATTCTTCAAGAGAGAAAGAGACAGCGAGAGCAACTAGCCGCCGCTTTGGCTGGCTTTCACGAGCGCTGCGATGTAAAACGACCGAACAATCGGGTTACGCTTCCGGCGTCGATTGCTCGCTTCGGAAAGAAGGGCCTCGTTGTCGCCTTCAAACAGAAGACGGAAACCCTCGCGCCTGGTGCTCCGCCATCTCGCCCGGCCCTCGAGAAGTCATTCATTGACGTTATTCGTCCACCTGCATCTTTCTGTGGGGATACGCCTCCAGTACAGCAACAAGTGGTTAAGGCTGTACAAGATGTTGTAATCGATGGTGCCGTTCAGACGGAGAAGAAGGAAGCTCGTCGGAGTCGAGACCGGCGGGTGGAGAACTCTGCCGAGAATGTGGAGCTGTTGGCCAAAGAAAATGACACGCAACGGACCGTGGGTCAATCTGCAACGCAAAAGAAATCGTCCATCCGAAAGGAAGCAACTGTGACGAAGGTTAAAGAGGAAGAAGCGTCGATTACAATCGAGAAAGAGCCGAAGGCGGAGGGGCAAGTGACAGCTGCGAGTTTGGCGACGACTGTGCAGCTTCTAGAACCAGAGAAGCGTGTACGAAAGACCAGCGCTGGCAAAAAGGAGGTAAAGAGGGTTTATGTGCCCAAGGCAGTGCAAGGGCAAGCGGCACTTACTGAGTCTGAGGCTTCGTCTCCCGTGCTTCCTGTCAGCTCTCATGTGAAGCCGAAGTCTTTGAACTTTTCGAATGAGACGAAGGTGCTATCTCTGCACGAAGCAACGAAGGTGACGAGTACATGCCAAAACACCAAACCCAAAGAGTTACACTCCAGTGCCAAGCACATAGCCGTATCATCAAATCGATCCAAAGTTCCGCCCGGTCAAGCATCGTCAGACGGCTCCGCACCGGCACACACAGACGCCTCTCGCTCCAAGAAGAAAGGAAAATCGTCAAAGAAGGATTCGATCGAGTCCGCACCGCCAGATGCGACGTCTGTGAAGAAAGAATGGTCGGTCAAGCCCACCAAAGAAGTCGAGCGAGGCTCATCACCGCCCAAGCCGTCCAGTCCTTCGGACAACGCGCCAAAAGAGGATGTATCTGTGAATGAACGGACAAAAGAGAAACCCGGGAACCCTCCATCAACAGACGCCACTCCTCCTGTGAAGGCGACTCGACGCACCAGCAGCTCAAAGGGAATGAGCACTAAATCTTTCGCTTCCAGTACGTCCACCCAAAAGATCTACAAACAGGTGTACGTGGTCAAGACCACATCCACAGCTGCCGCGTCGTCTCCTTCAGCGGCGTAGCGAATGAATCCCACACATCTCTTCTCAAACCGCAATTCTTCCTCCGAGTGTAGTTACTAGTATGTTACCCCACTCAGAGTCGCACTTAGTGAAGGTGGTCCACCCTCATCGTACCTCTCCGGCTAAGTTCGAAGCTCCTCTGTCGTCCATCATGATCGCGAGGGTCTCCGCTGGCACAAGAGACACCGCACAGACAAGTGTGACCGAAGAGACTGGACAATAATGGCGCTGTCGGTGCGAGCGAAGAACCTGATCATGGGCAGCAGCCTCGGCGCGTTCGCGCTCGGTGTGTTCGGCTACACGATGAAGCAGATGAGCAAGGTGCGTTTGCGTTGGAATTATGGAAATGCGAGTGCGAATAGATGTTGACAGAACCTCTGCTTGATGAACAGGACGACTTTGACGGTCTGGACGAAGTGGTCAAGGTCAACGTGCACCAGAGCGGCATGAAGGCCACGCCCGTGAAGAAGGACTAGACGGACGATCATCCGCGTTTTTCCCATGACGCAAAACCAGAAAGCGAATAAAGATCAAGAACATGGCGTAACGGCATGCAAAGGTGAAGCAGCGCATGGCTGCATGTTTTCTATATTATGGTACAGGAAGAGAACTTTGATGCGCGATCTCGGACGATGCGATCGATCAAACGAGACGCAGCGCCTGGCGCTTCTCAAGAGCCTACAACATTGCCGCACATCCCTCCGTCAGACCACAGGTAAGTTCCACCGTGATCCCACACACACATACGCACCTTGGCCATGAGCCGCTTCGACTTGTCGTTCGCGCGCGTCTTGAGCTTGCGCAGGTTCTCCTTGGTTTTGTCCGCCTGCTTCTGCTCGTGCTGCGCGGCCTCGAGGAAGCGCACGCCGCTCGCCTTGATCTTCGTGCTGTTCGAGTTGTTGGTCCCCTTGGCCTTGCGGCGGCGCGAGCTCGACTTGGCCGCCGGCGCCACCGGCTTCGCCGTCTTCGCCGCCGCGCCCGTCGCCTTACTCTTCTTGCTCGCGGCCGGCGCGCGCGCCGCGAGGCAGTTCTGCAGGAAGAGCTTGGTCACGCGGGCCGCCATGTTCCTCGATCAATCGCGTTATCTCACCCAGGGCCAATGGACTGGAGGGCACTGGGGCGAGGTTCTGTGCGCAATTCATTTTGAGGGGGACGGACAAAAATGAATTGGTGGCGGGAATGTACTGTCAACAGCCTGAATAGAAGAACGTTGGTCACGAAAGGGCACATTCCAATTCGAATGTCTGTTGGCGGGACAGCTTAATGACTTGATGAGGCTGCTGTGGAGCCCCACGAGCGTGTGCAGCGATCGAGGGAGTGTTTCTAGCCACTGATGAGGCCATTGTGAGCCCGTTCATAGCTCTCGAGGTCACCATCCAGTAAAGACTGCGAGACAAAGTCGTCGTGGCGACCGTGTGCATTCATCACCCTCTGCGACCTTGATGCACAAAAGGCGGCGTGGAGAAGGGAATATAAATTTTGTATCAGGAGGCGGTGCAACATACGCGCAATCTTGGAGTGGTAGCAGCCTCCTCGTAGCTTTGCCTTCTCTGTTGGTGCAGTGTTTCTCCCCCCTCACGTCAAGTCGGCTCTCCTCATATCGTCGAGTGTGCACCGCCAGGAATAGCGCATGCGGAATCCGACGAGCCGTTCGAGAACGACAACTAACGCGTGCCGTTTCATACTCAGACGCTGGACCAGACGCAGCTCGCCGTCCGTTCGAGAGAAGGCCGCAACCCCAGCCGGAGCGTCGGGTGGGGCTAAGCAGCGAGTTCTTACTACCTCTTGTTCCAAAACGCGAACCGCTCTAGCCACGTACGCAGGTCGAGGAAGCCGAACGCCATGGCGGACGCCAAGAGTATCCAGGAGCCGGTCGTGCGCGCGCTCGCCGAGCACATCGCGTCGTTCCCTTTCCAGCGCACGTTCGAGGAGTTCTTCCTCAAGCACGCGCTCGAGTTCAGCGATGAGACCGAGCACGAGCTCAACTACATGACCATTTACCGCGAGTTCCAGGGGCTCTTCAACAAGCAGATGACCCGTGCGTAGTTGTTCCTACCCTCGTTTGCTCCTCTTTCTTCGCGACGGTCTCACTTACGAATTGTTTTGCTACAACAGACTTTCTGGAGAAGCAAGGTCTCTCCGAGGAGGAGTTCGCCGAGGTCTGCGAGCGTGCAATAAAGAGCGACAAGCGCGCCGACAACTTTTTGGAGATCGTGCTCGCGTCCATGGACTACGACGCGTTCTTCCAGCTCATGAAGGCGATGCGGGGCCGCGCGCGCGCCGAGAAGAAGCCGCCGCTCCGTGGAGACCACGACGACGACGGCGACGACGGTTCCGCGTCTGCCAAGGCCGCGAAGCGCGCTCGCGATGACGAGGACGACGAAGACGGCGGCGCCAAGAAGCGCGGCGACGACGACGACGACGCCAAGGACGCCAAGTGAGCACACGCAGCGGATGGGTCTATTGTAGCCATTTCCAGCAGATCTTTCACCTACAAACCGCAATATAGTACATCTAAACTGTCCTTTCTTGTAATAACCCTGTCTAGATGTGTAACTAACACTCTCTGCGGAGACCATGGAACCCTGCGGACTCCCACAAAACTAGTCCTATTTAACAGGCAGTTGAGAAGTTAGTAACCTACAATAGAATTCATGAGTCAGTCAGACGGACGTCAGCAGCTCCAAAATGCACACGCAAACGGATCATTTCATTGCAAAATGGCGTTCGCGCTGCGCGGCTTCCGCTCGCTCTGGGGCGCGCCGAGCGCCGCGCGGCTGGCGGCCGGATCGGCGAGCGACCAGGTGGCGTACGTGGACGCGCTGTTCGCGCGCATCTCGGCGCAGGGCTTCGACGGCGTGGAGGCGAGTCTGGGCGACCTGGCGCAGCTCGGCAGCGCCGCGGTCGTGAACGACCTGCTCGCCAAGCACGAGCTGCAGCTCATCGTGGGCGTGTACTCGGGCTGGGTGGACTACGAGGACCGCCACGCGGCGCAGCAGTTCGACGGCGTGCGCGCGCACCTGGACCGGTATAAGCGGCAGCTCGCGACGGCGTGCGAGGCGTTCCCCGCGCGCGTCTGGACCAACGCGCACGCCGGCAGCGACCACTGGGACAAGCTCGACCAGATAGAGTTCATCGCGCACGCGCTCGAGATCGAGGCGCGCCTGGGCGTGACCAACGTGAGCTACGAGACGCACCGCGGACGCATCTTCTACTCGCCGTGGCCCACGCTCGCGCTGCTCGAGGCGTTCCCGGCGCTCCGGCTCACGCTGGACGCGAGCCACTGGTGCGTGGTCGCGGAGCGGCTGCTGGACACGGACCACGACGACCGCAAGCTCTGGGCGCGCGTGCTGCCGCACGTGTACCACGTCCACGGCCGCGCCGGCTCGGCGCAGCGCGCGCAGCTCGCGCACCTGCCGGGCGATCCGCGCGAGCAGCGCGAGCTCGACCGCTTCGACGCGCTCTGGACGAGCGTCTGGGACAAGCAGTTTGCGCGCCACCAGCACGCCGAGCTGCTCCAGCACGAGGCCGGCCGCGCGTTCACGACGTTCACGACCGAGTACGGCCCGGCGCCGTACGCACCGCACGGCGCAGCACAAGATGAGGACGCGTACGACGTGGACGCGCTGTGCGCCTCGGAGATGGCGCGCCAGCGCGAGCGCTTCAGCGAGTTCATCGCGGAGCGCGCGCTCGAGCAGGCCGCGAAGGACTACGCGTGAGCAGCGCGGCGCGTAGAGCTACAGTTGTAGAAAAGGAGAGACTGAACCCACACACACACACACGTACAAATACCGTTTCGCATGGGGGAGGGAAATTACTGGGTCTTCTGCCGCTTCCGCGCGGCCTCGTTGTCGTCAGTCTTGGACGCAGCGGCGCCAGATGCTGCGGTGGCGGCCACCGTCGCTGCTGCCGACGCGTTCATGCGGTACTGCACGGGCGACGTCCCGGCGATGGGCTCGAAGATCGGGTCCTCCACGATATACTCCCTAATACCATCCAAGTCCGTCAGCACAAGCCCAGCGTGCCATCCAGCGCCAAGCCGCAGAACGTACGAGATGAAGCTGCGCAGGTTGTCGAGCCCGCCGAGCTCGTGCTCGCTCTTGGGGAACATGTCCATGATCTGCGCGACGAGGTCGTCGACGCTGAGCCCGGCGCCGGGCGCCGCGAGCTTGCCCTTGGCGGCGGCCTTCTCGAAGGCCTTCTGCATCATCTTGCCGCCGCTCATGGTGCTGCACGTGGAGCGCACGGCCGGCAGAAAGTAGAGCCGCGCCGGGCCGATCTTGATCGGCATCTTGGGCGCCAGCTCGACCGTCGCGTCCTTGGCCACAAAGTTGCCGGCCGCGTAGACGCCGTTCTTGCCGAGGCAGACCAGCTCGAAGCAGCTCTTGTCCTGGTTCCACTGGATGCGCGCGTGCTGCCGCGACAGCGCCTTCTGCTCGCCCAGCGAGATGCGCGCGCCCGGCGAGGCTGCCGGCAGCAGAGAGAGAGAGAGAGAGAGAGAGAGAGAGAGAGAGAGAGAGAGAGAGAGAGAGAGAGAGAGAGAGAGAGAGAGAGAGAGAGAGAGAGAGAACAAGAGCGTTAGTTTGGCTTTTCTCCCGTTGCGAGGGACGAGGGACGACGCACTGGTGAGCGGCCCGCGGCCGAGCTCCACGGGCAGCGTGGTGATGAGCATCTCGAAGGGCGAGTCGTCGCCCGCGCGGCCCGAGAGCTTGGCGTACGCGAGCGGCGGACGCGCCTCCACGAACTTCTTCTCCAGCGCCTTGCGCTTCTCCTCCAGCGTCGCCATTTCCTGTTCGTTGGGAGAAAAAAAAATTGGTGTTGGTCGGGGAGACAACAAACCAACAAAACCAATTTATTGTCATCCCGCGGCCACTAATCGAAGCAGCCACGACCGCCACAATTATTGTGTGTCGAGAGAAAGAGAAAGAGAAGCATGGCGGTTGGATTGATGGGCAACTCGAAGCGTCTGTCTCGCAGGACGAGACTTGTCGTCCTTGAGCTGTTCCACAACAGGCACTGGAGATACAAAGAGAATCGACTTACGTACGACACCCCCACCGTCACCACAGCGCGTGTGATTGAATTTCGCCTTTATTCTTGATACGATTAGAAAGCCGTGCGCGGCACTCGGCGCGCGCGGGGGCCTCGCCTTTGTGGCCCACCGCGCGCGCGTGGTAGCGCGCCGCACTTGACTCCCCGCCAAAACACTAGCAAGCAGCTCCGGTCATCGTCCTGGTCTGGTCAGATGCGTAAAGCGTGTTTACAAGCGGCCGCCCGAGCCGGCGAGCG